>MJUU01001002.1:205747-230099 GCA_002080025.1 Modiolus philippinarum
GTGTAGTTCTCTTGTGCGTTGTGGCTTGTGATGGTAATTTTCGACCATTGTAGCTGTTATCTTGTCTTTAGAAGAGGTGATAAAGGGTACATAATCATAAGGATCATGATAGAAAGCCAAACTCCGCATGCTCCGGTAAGGATAAGATTGAATGAAGGAGGTATTCCCTACTTTTAAACAAAACATGTTTTAATATAAATATTGTAAGTCTTAAAAAGATCGGTTTTCGGACCGCACCAAAGTGCTTAACTATCGGGCAGTGAATGACCCTCGGGTACTTACAGTGCACCAACAGTCAATGGTAACAAATAAGAAATGCTGAAGTTACTGTAAAGGCTAATGCTTTATATCACACTGAACTCAGAAAATGCTACAATTTTTTTACATGGTTTTCACACATTAAAACGGCACAATAATTTTTATGTCCATATACTGTGGCTGACTAGGTGTTTTCTTTGTTTGTCTAAGACTTTTACCAAAGAGGGAATTAGCATTGATTTATTGTTACGAGTGGATGAACATGGTTGTTTATGTGTTGTAATTGTCATCTGTTTGTTTTTTGTCGGACAACGGATGACAGTGATTGTAAAATAATAACTTTGCCCACTACTTTTATGTTTTTGACGATCCTACATCCATTGGTAAAGTGGCATTGCTGTGGCATTGCTCGATATCTATCAATGAATATCGATCAGACTGGTGCTTGGGTTACTCTGTATCATATTATGGGGCATGAGCAAGCTTATTTTTGAAGGCTTCATGTTGACTTGAAGATAAAAGCAGAAATAAAAGCGTTATTCAAATGTTTTGTTCCACCAGGTATGAAGAGACCTTATCTTAAGTACATTTACTCCATACCCCTTAATTGCTTATCAAATGGGTTACTATGTAGATATTCGACGTAAAAACGATTCACCTACAGAACTGATTTTCTTATATGAAAAATAAAAGTTTTCATGAGCATCTGTAATATTTACAAATAATAATCAAAATAAAAAAAAAGAAATCTCATACCCACCAGCCAGTCCAAACGACATTAACCATTTCAATGACCAAAAGATAGAAAACAAAAGAAGGGAAACGGGGAATGTGTCAGAGAGACAACAACCCAAAGGGGAATAATAACAACTCAAAGCTACATTTAGATCTTCAATGAACGATGAGGAAACCTCACACCCAACGACAGGTCGAAATCCCCCCAAATAAAGAGTTATCAAGTTTAGTGAAATAAACACCATCCTAGACTCCTATGGTCGTAACGTAAACTAAGTAGAACACAGACAAGAATCCATGTAGAATACATAGTGATGGCAGCTGCTAAACATATTTGTAATTTCAATAACCATGTTTTTTTATTAAAAAATTACAAAGCAATATAAAATGGAAAAATAAATATGTATTTTAGGGAAGAAGTGCTAGACAGAGTTTTTGTAGGGGTTGTCCCATTTGATATTTTATTAAACACTCATTATAATTTATTCTTATCAGGTATTTCTTTTCATGAAAAATCTGAAGACCCTTATTGCCTTTTCTGGGAAATTTTGCTTTAATTTTTTTGAAGAGCATAAACTGTATAATCCATATAAACTTCTTTTTTTCTGTTACGCAGTCGACGAACAGTGTTGTGTTAATTGGTCAAACGAATCATGTAAAACAGATTGGAATAAAAACAATCTTCAATATAAAGGCAAACTGTAAACAACCCGTAGTTGCTTACTTTACTGGGAACATAATGAAACTTTGGACAGAGACAAAAACAACTTCGAACTTTAACTAAAAACATACAAAACTTAAGATGTTAAATGCAGTCTTAAACCCCAAAACGTATGGCTTATCCATGCAATGTATATATTTCAGAGGCCACATTGTTCTTTTTGCTATTAAACATACTTTTTTTAGACTTTTTTAAATTGATATTTTCTTATTTTGCTCAAATATAAGATTTGTAAACAAATGTATTTTAACTCCAAATTAGGGTTTAACAAATGTTTGACGCTCCAATCATAAGGCCTGTAGGGGAACAGTTGTTTCAATTATTATGTTATCTGGTATAGAAGACTTAATTACCTACCGCTACCCATTTCATAGAAACTGTTCCATTTTTTGTTTCTTTGTTCGTTTCCTTGTATTTTGAATTGATTGACTTTTTTGTTCTGATATGGCCGAGATGTTGTTCACTAGACGCTGAACTCAAGACAATAATTATAATTACTTTAAGATATACACATTGGATTACAGCCTTTTCACCTGTATTTATAGTTTTCATAACAACAAAGAATTGTATATCGATGGATACAGAGTAAAACATAACCAATCACACCATTATACCATACACCATACACAATGCACCATAGACGAGTTTCCAATTTTGTTTTATGAATGAATTGCGCCACGTAAGATTGTGACTTCCAAATATCTATATTGTGACGTCAAAATTGTCCGGGAAAATTCACCAATTGGAAACTCGTCTATTTTACCATACAACATGAACCATTACACCATACAACATGAACCATTTCACCATATGCCATACACCATCTCACCATACACCATACACTGTACACATTACACCACACACGATGTCCAATACAATGTATGTGCGTTTCGTTATTTACTTACTGACTAGTGCATACAACAAACGATATGTCTATTTTGAAGGAAAAATTCCGGAGACAAAATGAAAATTTTCGAGGAAAATTAGTCGAGGTTTCATTTTCAATCTAAACTTTAGAATATTTTTTTTTCACAAAACTTGATATTTACGTTGTACAATCATGTAAATAAAAAAAGACTCGAGGTTGATAGTTTTTCGCTTGTCGTTTTTTATTTACTTGCTTTGATTCGTGGAAACTGATAAAACTTCTGTCATTGAAGTGACATTTTTTTCTCAACTTCTTGAGGGTACAAAAATCGATTAATTAATGTGACAAAGGCTAATTCAACGTCCAACATACCTTTGTTTCGTACAAGAAACAAGATCTTTATTATTTCAAACCAAAGACGTATATTTAGATAAAATACGTCCTTGTTCAAATGCAATGTATATTGTATACGAGATTTTCGATATTTCCTACATGAAAAAGAAGTTATTTCTATTTTCTTACACATCTTATAATGACACCCTCCTTTAAAATCCTCATAAATAACTAAATACCGAAGTTACTGTGAATTTCATTTCTGCATATGCGCATTTCGACAACTTATGTCTCTTCAGTGCAGATAAAATATAAACGTTTGGAAGACCATCAGCTAGGAAGATATCATATCAAATAAAATAAAGAATTTGAGTACTAACTGGTATTCAATCATATCATATATACAATCGACATCCCTATTATTGCATATTTTCAGTAAATTTGTACCAAATTTGATCATTAAATGGCATTTACACAATATCCCATACTATCAACATCCTTATTGTTGCATATTTTCAGTAAATTTGTACAAAATTTGAGTACCAAATGGAATTTACGCTATATCGCATGCTCTGGACATCCGTATTTTTGTATATTTTCAGTACATTTGTACCAAATTTGAATAGATGATGCCATGTAGACCATATCGGATACTATCGATATCCCTATTGTTGCATATTTTCATTAAATTTTTACCAAATGTGATTACTGGTACTAGATGGCATTTACAACATATGGCATCCTATAGATATCTCTATATTGTTGTATATTTTCAGTAATTTGTACCAAATTTGAGTACTAGATGGCATTTACACCAAATTGCATACTATCAATTTCCCTATTGATGCATATTTTCAGTACATGTGTACCAAATTATAGTACTAGTTGGCATTTACACCATATCGCATACTATCAATACAGGTATCTCTATTGTTGCATATTTTCAGATTTTCAATACATTTTTCCTAATTTTGAGTACAAGATGTCATTTACACCATATCACATACTAGTGAATTACATAGGGTGAGGGTTTGGATCCAAGAAAACGAGTTGAACCCCCATCGCAATTTTTGCGCCTGTGCCAAGTCAGGAATATGTTGGTCATTGGCTTGTCCTTGTCTTCTAATAAAATTGTAGTTTCTTGATATTTGGGTTATTGGATGTGGTTTGTTTCCATTGATTTATTCACTTTTTACCTTTTTGGGGCCATTTAGGGCTTGTTACATGGTGTGAGGTTCCTCACTGTGTTAAAGACCGTACGGTGACCCCTAGATGCTTTGTTTTGGGTCGTTTAAACCTGGATATGGCATTGACCCCATTTCCTTTTTTTCATATTTGTACAAATTTTGAATACTAGATGGCATTTACACCATATCACATACTATCAATATCTGTATTGTTGCATATTTTCAGTACATTTGTACCAAATTTGAGTATTAGATGGCATTTACACCATATCGCATACTATCGATATCTCTGTTGTTGCATATTTTCAGTACATTTGTACCAAACTTGATTTCTAGATGGCATTTACACCATACCGCATACTATAAATATCCCTATTATTGCATATAACAGTACATTTGTACCAAATTAGAGCACTAGATGGCATTTTCACTATATCGCATACAATTGTTATACCTGTTGTTACATATTTTCAGTAAATTTGTACCAAAATTGAATACTGCATGTCATTTATTACACCATATCGGATACTATCAATATCCTGTTGTTGCATATTTTCAGTTCATTTTTACCTAATTTGAGTACTACATGGTATTTACCCCATATTGGATACTATCGATATCCCTATTAATGCATATTTTCAGGACATTTGTACCAAATTTGAGTAGTAGATGGCAATTACACTATATTGGATACTTGCGATATCTTTTTTGTTGCATATTTTCTTTACATTCGTAGTAAATTTAAGTACTAGATGTCATATTAACCATATCGATACTATAAATGTCTCTACTGTTGCATATTTTCAGAACATTTCTACCAAATTTGAGTTCTAGATGGCATTTATACCCTATCACATACTTTCAATATTCCTATTGTTGCATATTTTCAGTAATTTTTGTGCATAAATTGAGTATTAGATGTCATTTACACCATATACTTCGTACAATCGATATACCTTTTGTTGAATATTTACAGCATAATTGTACCAAATTTAAATTCTATATGGCATTTACACCATACCACATGCTATCAATATCCCTATTATTGCATATTTTTAGTACATTTTTACCAAATTTGAGTACTATATGGAATTTTCTTTGTTTTTTTTTTCTTCTTTTTTTTTTAAATTATAACTATGTGGAATTTTCACCATATCACATACTATCAATATCTGTACTGTTGCATATTTTTAGTACATTTGTACCAAACTTGAGTACCAGATGGCATTAACACCATATCGCACACTATCAATATTCCTATTATTGCCTATTTTTATTACATTTGTACAAATTTGTACAAATTTGAATACTAAATGTCATTTACACCATATCGGATACATTTGTACAAAATTTGAACACAAGATTTAATTAACACCATATCGGAAGATAATATACCTATTGTTTCAGATTTTCACTTCATTTGAACTCATTTGAATACTAGATGGCATTTACAACATATCAGATACTTTTAGTACATTTGTACCAGATTTGAATATTAGATGTCATTTACACCATATCGCAAGCTATCAATATTCCTATTATTGCATATTTTTATTACATTTGTACAAATTTGAATACTAAATGTCATTGAAACCATATCGGATATTATCGATATCCCTATTAATGCATGTTTTCAGTTCATTTGTACCAATTGTAGATGTCATTTACATCAAATTACATACTATTTGATATCCTTATTGTTGCATATTTTCAGTACATCTATTTAAAATTTCAGTACTAAATGGTATTTACACCATATAGCATACTATGTATATACATATTGTTGCTTATTTTCAGTACCCCATTTCCTTTCTTTTTCATATTTGTATCAAATTTTAATGCTTTATTTATTTAAAGAGGATTACAAACAGTCCGAAGGCTACAAAGTTGCTCTCCTCAATTCTAGTATCAAATTTGAGTACTAGATGTCATATACACCATATCGCATACAATCAATAACTCTATTGATGCATATTTTCAGTATTTTTGTACTAAATGTGAGCACTTGATGACATTTACACCATTTTATATACTATCGATATCCCTACTGTTGCATATTTAAGCACACTTGTATCAAAATTGAGTACTTAAATTATACTTTATATTAAGTATTTTTTTTTATATTTACATTTGTTGCATGTATTAGGGAGTATTTTACCAAAGGGGAAATATTGCTTTTGCGCAGTTTGAGTTGTAAGACTTATAACACGTCATATCAGAACATTTTCGTACAAGTTTTGGAGAAAGTCAAATCGTTGCAAAAAATATCACCCTTGGCAAGAATTTTTGGAAAAATTATTGAAAAATATGGTTTGCACGAACGGTATTTTATTGTCCATCGGCTTATGTCGAAAATTCAAAAATGGTCCGTTTACACAGAGAAATATATTATCTATATGTCTGTGGTTCACATACAAATTTAAAGTTTTGAGGGTTTTGTATTCTCAACTTTGGTTTAAGTACATAGAAATTAAAAAATGCGATGTTTTCGACCTTTATTAATATTTATGATTAGAAAATAGCCAACTGCTGGCGTATAAAAAGCGAGATAAATTTCCGCTTTGCTTTATTTGAAAAAAATACAATGTTAACAAACTTTTTATAGTGTATTTTATATTAACTTTCATTATCTTTCGTTCACATAGTTGTGTCGTTCGATCTTTTATATGGTGTATGGTTTAGAGTCGCCGCGTATGGTATATGGTATAAAGTGTATGGTGTATAGTATATGGTGTATGGTTAATAGTGTATGGTGTATGGTTCATGTTGCAGCACAATACACCATTACACCATGCACCATGAATCATGCAACCATACATCACGTACCATTCAACCATACACCATTACACCATACACCATAAAATTGTTATGTTTTATCCTACAAGTACTGTATCAAATAGAGTTATGTAATTTCAAAATATAATAAACGAGCCTCTGGCGAGTTTATTATTTTTGAAATTACATAACGAGAGTTTAAATCCAGCGATTTACAATTCTTTCGAGTTGTTAAAACTATTTCTATTATGATTTTCATAAATTCAGTGAATGTTTAGTGCCGAACTGTTGTGTTTGCATCAAATAACAACACCGTTGCTAGGTAACATAAATCACGGTCAACGAGATTTCAAAGTTGTCCAGTAGAAACGTCGACAAAGTAATAGCACATGACGCGTGATGTATTATTACTCAGCGACCAATGTAATTCCTGTAAAAGCGATTCAACAAGTTCATATGTAACACAAACTTCAAAGTCTCGTTGTTAATCACAAATAACTATCTGTGCGAGGAATAGATAATAATCGTGCATCATAAGAAATCAGTTGTAAACAGACATACAACGACAAATATATTTTTCTAGACGTCAGAACGCATGAGGTTAAATAGCAGATACTGAGAAAATACTGCTTCTCTGTGCTTTTCATTGCATATTATTGTGTTGTTAAACATAAACCTGGTAAAACTACCGTCAAATTACCCTTAAATTATATATTAATTCTGTATTCTTGCGTAAATCATACGGATTTAGAGTGATATAAACAACAACCTCATGATGGCGTAGTTTGCTACCTGGTAACTTCCGATTCTTAGTGGGTTAAGCTGAGGGTTAAGCTGGCTTGATCCGGTCCAGCACAAGCCCATATTACTAAGGTTGCAATTTTTGCAGTATAATCAGTCAAACTAGCGCAATTTTAGTAAGTTTGGGTAAGTACAATCACACACTTTGCGTCTTTTGTAATGCTGCAGTTATTTTAGTATGATCACTTACAAGCCGTCAAAATTCAGTATGGACAATGAATGAACGAGTTAACTGACCTGCGCAAACATGACCTTGAAAATTCAGACTTCAGCAAACATCGTACGTCACGATTTAAATAACTACTCAGAGACGCCACTATCCAAACAAAACAAATCATGTTAAACACGCACACCTCCCGGTTTAGAAATAGAAAACAATGAAACGTGTACTAAATGATCGATGAAAAATGCATTTGCTTTGTCGGATGTAGATAGCAGGGAAAATATATAAATCTATAAATTTAATAATAAAGCACAGTACTCCCTTTTATGAGGAGTTGATGGCATGAGTACCTTTACTTGTAACAGAGACATATACTAGTAATTAAATGAAAATTATATGTCTCTGCTTGTAATTAAGAAACGGCTATCCCAACGTCATATTAATAATATTTGTTTTTGCGTTACGAATTTTGTTTTCAACTTCTTGTGTGATTTCAGGTTTAATTAATTTTGTTAAATTTGCATTTAGCGAAGGACGTTTTTTTTTAAATTTTGCATATATCTGAGAAGACGTGAAGGACTAGGCCGAATTCTGCCTATATGGTAAAATTATTACCTGTTTATCGTTTATCTTTTCTATTTGGACTTTTATTTTTGAATTCTTTTTTTTTTTTTTTTTTTTTTTTTAACCTTTCAACAAAATTTTATTCAGTATCTCCTGTTAACAATATCCCTTACCTGTCCAGGAGTACAAGCTAAAGGTCCCTGGTGTACATAACACTCAGTCCTACCCAGGGTAAGCAGGCGAGCAAAGTGAAAATATCCACTGTTGTTTAAATATACACACTTTGTTAAACACTAATGATCGCATTTATCGACTATAACCATACCGGGATCTTATTATGTAGACATATAATCGAGTACACCATTAAAGCATGTCAAAGCTACCTAAATATTGTGTTGTTTATCATGGAGTTTAATCAATGAAATGTGAGTAGAAATTTTCCTTATTTATAAAAGTGAAAAAAAAAGAATAAGAGCATCGTATTTTAAACAAACTATCATACAATATCATTGATATAGTCCAGAAGATTTCGAATTGAAGCATCAATATTAGGTTTCAAATCTGTTTTGAATTTTAAACGAAGGATAAGATTTGCCTTTAATTCTAAACAAATTTCCTTTTCAGTTCATTTATTTGGCACCTAATATTTTTGTGTTTAAGTTTATTCCTTACTTTCCAAATAGTCCATTTAGCTGAAAAATAACAATATTTCCTAATATGAGACCCTTCAAAGGGCCTTCATAAAATCCAAGTATCATGTTTCTTTCATTCATCAAAATTTGATTGGTAATATCTATAGCTCGAAGCATATCATTAATAAACGTAATAAAGGGGTGAATAGTTTTGCAATTGTAAAACAAATGGGGTTGTGTCTCAAAATAGTGTTTACAAAAATGACATTGACCATTAACAGTTGACAATCCAAATTTATTTAACTTAATTCCCTAAAAACAATAATATGTACAGATTTAAAATGAAAATCTACAATTTTATTCTTAACATGCAACTTTTTCATTATATTCCAAACAATACTTCCGGTCGAACATGGCGGTCATGAAAAATCTGAGAAGAAAAAAATCTTGCTACACATAGATATAGACTGTATTCTTCAAAAATAAGTATTGTACTCACCATCAATTGCACATCCAACACTTTGCAATTTAATCCTATCCTCAACTGACCCCATAAATTTTACAACCAGATCAGCGACCGGAGCCCATCAAATAACAATGAAGGGCATCAACGGCATTATAACAGCACTGACCGTATTTATACTTTTATTTAGCTGGAACAACTTTCACATAAAATATGAAAACTTTTATTATAAATCCATCGATAACTTTCATGTTGATTTAACGGGATGTGTAAACATTAACCGTGAAAACTACTCACTGTCTGTGTTTACGTCTAGTATTGAACAGACTTATATGTCTTGTGCATTCAAGAAAAGCTTTAACTTAGTAAATAAAAACTTGTTCATATTAGTTATTTTACTGAAAAGCGGAGATGTACATCCACAGCCTGGACCTGGAAACAAATAAAAAAACGGTCGACACCCTAAAACCCCATGCACAGTTTGTAATAAAGGGGTTATATCTTCAAGCAAGGCTGTTTCTTGTGACCTATGCGATCAGTGGACTCATGTCAAATGCACCAAACAAATATCCGATTAAATTATTTATTTACAAAATCGCCCAAGTCCCCTCCCTTAAAAATCAAATGGTCATCCCTTTAACTTCTTTGGCGGATCCAAAGGGGGGATCCGGGGGTTGGAACTCCCCCCTTTTTTTTGGACAATCATGTATTTTTTAATGAATATCCTACGGAAGCCCATAGGGGACCTCTAAAGAACAAAATGAAAAAAAAATATATCGTTATCTCGAAATAAATATCGTTATCTCGATATAATTAAATCGTTATCTCGATTTATTTATATCGTTATAATGATATATTTATATCGTTATCACGATATATTTTTATTTCTTGATCTCGATATAATTTTTTCGTTTTCTCGATATAATTATTTCGTTATCTCGATATAAATATATCGTTATCTCGTTAAAATTATATCGTTATAATCATGTAATTAGTTTTGTATTTTCAAGAATGTATGGAAAAGTATTCGCGTTACGCTTGATTTTTAAACAGTATTTATTTATGTAGAAAAGATAACTGGAAACACCTACAATGGCCGAAAACCACAATCACGTGTCACAATACACCAGGGAACCGCACAAGAAAAACAATAAAATGACAAAAGACAAACATGGACAACAATAGGAACTCAGGATAGCCGGACTTGGTACCAGCACTTGCAAGAGCTAGCGGTAGGGATAAACCGGTTTATGGGTACCCAATCCTCCCCTTTTCTCTACCCCGTTTCCCTATAGTATAATAAACGTACAAATAAAACCCAATACAGGTAGACTACTAACTCTAAGACCACAATCTTGAGAAAGAAAGAATAAGACAAAAGGTAATTTAGAAAGATGGGTCGAGGAGTGCTCGCCGCTAAACTGACGGCCCAGTTGAAGGAGCCTAGTCTGCTGGTAAAACACTGTCGCACTACGGAATAAAAATCAAACTCAAAACTCCCCGCATGTTTTGGTAAAGAATCATCAGAGATTTCAGAAGACATCAGCAGTATCGGTGAGAGGCCAGTATACCTGTAATATATTCAGGTCATTGGACCCCAAAGCCAATTTAAAGGAATCGTGAAAAATATCCTGTCAATATTCCCTATTACGTATAAAATGTAAGTTATTTGCCAGTTTTTCTGGATTTTTTAATCATTTTTGACATTTTTTAACAACATTTCAATAAAAACGAGGGTAAGAAATGCCTTTGGTAATATTTATTTATATGATAATCGAACTAAAATCCAAGGTATAAATTTAAGCATTTTTTTCCCACAACACGACGATATGGTGAAGTATAAATATTTATAATGAGGTTTGGGTACCCAGGAACCGGTTTAACCCTTACGCTAGTTTTTGCTTGTGCCGGTACCAAGTCCGGATATTCCGAGTTCGTATCGTTATTTACGTTTTTCTTTTTGTATTTCATTTGTGTTTTTCTACTTAAGTTTGCCTGTGGATTTTAAATAGTGATTATAATTTTCGACCTTTGAAGGTGTTTACTGTTACTCACAAGTGAACGAACTAATAGACATTCGGACGGACGGACGTACACGTAATGAAGTTGAACTGAATACCTCACCACTTTGTATTTCGGGGTTTAGAAATGAGATGAAGTAGGTTTTTGTCTCTAATATTTATCCTATTATTAATTAATAAATTAGGATTTATTATTGAAACAAAAACTGGTCAGATTATGTCCGTCTGTGGTAATGAAGAACAAGAATAAAAATAATGTTCCATTACATAAAATGTATTGTAAAGGCTTTGTCTCGTGTTCATTTACTTTACATTATGTCATTATTTATTTTTGTAATATAACTCACCATTTCGTCTCGTGGTGGGGATAAAAATATTCATTTTTATGTTATTTCTAAGTTGACATTTAACTATCATATAAATCAATTCATCCTGTAAAACTGAATTTAACGCGAATAGGTTTTCATACAATTGTAATTTTTCTTGAAATATACCACAATAAAAATATCATTATAACGATATAATTTTATCGTTATAACGATATATTTATATCGAGATAACGAAATAATTATATCGAGATAACGAAATAAATATATCGAGATAACGATATCAATATATATCGTGATAACGATTTAATTAAATCGATATAACGATTTATTTATATGGAGATAACGATATAATTATATCGATATAACGATATATATATCGAGATAACAATATAATTTATTTTTATTTTTGTTTCTATTTAGGTCCGCTATGGGCTTCCGTAATATCCTGATGTTTTACTAAGAAATACCCCAAAAAAATTCGCGCCTCGCTCCGCTCGCCGATATTTTCTTTCATTTTCTAATCGGAACCCCCCTTTTCAAATTGTCTGGATCCGTATCTGGACTTGTAGACTGAGTATATTCATGTTGATATAAATCTCGCAAATATTTCTCGCATTTTGCGTTCATGTGCATTTGAAGGCACGAACTGTGTCTGTTTAGATCTATTGCGACATTTCGTATGCTACTTACGTACATGATTAAAAGAAATATTAAAATTTGATTTAATTTATTTATAGATACATGTACTTTTAATTTGAATTTCCCCCCTTTGTGCACGTGCATCAGTTGGGACACTACGTATTATTTCTCTTTAGTGATTGGTTCATCGTATAAAAATTTGACGTTGTTCTGTAGATTCACCTTCAGAAAGCTTGCGCAGGTCAGTTTATTGTGATTGGTTTATTTAAATTGTGACGTACAATGTTTATGTATCTGCCGAATGATCTTTGTCCATACTGATTTTTGACGGCTTGTAAGGGGTTTTTTCTTTTGTGAAATGAGGCGTGATGTCGCAGTTTTCTATGCGTTAATTCCCATTGCAAAACAAACCAAGCGTGAAATATCATTTTAACTGATTACGAAGTGTGATCTCATGAAAATGTCCCCTCTATTCATTTATTTTAAAATGTGTTTAATAGTTTTGAATGCACAGAGCTAAGAACTTTTATGGGAGTACTATTCGAGGCATCCAATTTTCGTAGTTTTAAAAAATATCACTATTTCGTATACTCGTATACTCTGAGAATGAATGTTAGAACAATACATGAAAATAATGTTAGACTTGAAAGACGCCTTTTTTTCTGATACATTAAGTATAAGCATTTGTCTTTGCAAATAGCTTTCACGAGGAAATGAATATGATATGTTGAAAGCCGTCTGTTTTCATCAGGCCTATCCATTAATTAATTTTTTTATTAATAAAAGGTCCTTGGTAAAAAAGTAAAGAACAAATTTAGATACAGCGTATAATTAAAAAACATGAATTTTGGTCATTCATCTTGCTAAAAAAATAAAATAATTAAATTTTAGAATACATAGTACAAATAACGGAAGAGCTTACCTTGGAGAATAATTCAAACTTTGTGTACTTCATGTATCTTTCGATCTGATATCAAAATTGTAGATGTCTTGATAATCGACTGAAATAAAAATTCGTCAACACAAGTTGTCAATCATGAGGATAACATAACAGACAAATATTTTTTCAAGAAAATTAAGAATAAAACAACCTCGCGTGGAAAATTGATTTTTTTTTATCTTTTCAGAAAAAAACTGAAAATTTTCGACAAATGCTATATTTCAAATTGTAAAAATGTAAATAGAATGTCAGCCAGCCAAAACAAAATGTTTAGTCCGCTAAATTCGTAGTTGTTTGATGAACTGTTACATAAAACAACCTCTTCGTTGGTACTATGTATATAGAAAATGGAAGTTTTGTTTCTTATAGACAACAGTTGGCGGTAATGTTTGAGAATTCCACTTGTGGGCGACTCTATTATTGGACACAATATCTTAAGTATCAAAATCAATACTTCTATTATGATTTTCCTCGGGAATTAACCATCTAATTTTATTGAACAAATTTTGGAAAAGGAAACTCAATTTTCAAGAAATTGGGACATTAACTATGAAAAAGAAAGGAAACGGGGTAAATGTCAAATATTGATAAGTAAGATAATTTGTACGATTCTAACGGATTTTGTAGATAATAATTTACAACCTAAACGTGGCCAAATATACTATGATATTCTTTTTGCCTATGTTTTTCGTATTTGGACAGTAGGCAATTCTGAAAATATTTGCACTACGAGACCAAAGAAAACTCGTACTTATTACCTATAAATCAGTGTATTATCTAAAAACAAATAACGTAATACCAAAGTTACTGTGAAAAGTATCTACATATTGCTGTCGACAGTTTATATCTCTTCAGTGTATATTAAACAGATATATCATGATAAGGAGGGGTATTTGCCAAAATACAAGTCGCGGGGCGGTAAAATTTCCCGAGCATGAAGGGCGATGGAAATTTAGACCCAAGACTTGTATTTTTGGCAAATATCCCGACGTTCATGATCTACCCCAGTGAACTTGAAATTAAAGAGACAACCGATACACCCGATTCTGCTTCATACCTTGACCTTTTGTTGTTCATTGACGAACATGGACGTCTGAAATCTAGATTATATGACAAACGTGATGATTTTGACTTTCCAATTGTGAACTTTCCCTTTCTCTGCAGCAATATACCTGCATCCCCAGCATATGGAGTATATATTTCACAATTAATTCGTTACTGTAGAGCGTGCAGTACATACAGTGACTTTGTGGAAAGAGCAAAAGCACTGTCACAAAAACTGCTGAGTCAGGGATATGTTCAGCCTTTGTTACTTTCGTCCCTTCAGAAATTCTATGGCCGTCACCACGACATCATAGATAGATATGAAATGTCAGTGTCACAAATAAAAACTGACATTTTCAGCTAGATTCGCGTCTTCCCTGATTTGACATTACCGGTTTCGACTTTACCCTGAATTGACCCACTGACAGTGTGACGGGTGCTGTGCACAGAGCAGAACATGCTTACCCTTCCGGGGCACCTGATGTCACTCTTGTTTATTGAGAGTTAACACTGTTAGTGCTTTAGTTTTTTTGTGTTGTATATGTAACGTTCGTGTGTTTTGTGGGCATGTGGTGTCTTTGGTCTTCCGTCTTTTGATGTTCTTGCTTTTGCCTTGTCTCTGGACTTTGATTTGTGTAATCTTGTGCTTTGTTCCTTCGGTATTCTACTGCCGTTGTCATGATATATCTGTTTAATTACACCGAATGTCTCTGTCATTAAAGCGCACATATGACTCCGGGACAAATACCACGGTGGGGTGGTATTTGCTAAAAAGTACAACGGCCGTTAACCAATAAGAATGCAGCTAACTTACATAAGGCTTAATTACAAATCAAAACTTTTGGTCATTTTTTATTTATCACATTGGCTATAGGGGGGAAGGTTTAGGCCCAATAAAACCAGTTTAACCCCGCTGTGGCAGGTTTCGCCTGTCCTAAGTCAGGAAATTTATATAAGCCTTTGTGTGACTGTCTTTTTTCTAGTTAGTTTACTTTATATCTTTAGTCTGGGATATTTTTTTTTTGCTGAACTTGATTACTCTTTATTTAGGGGCCGACTCCGACCTGCCGTTGGGTTTGGGGTTTCCTCACTGTTCATTGAAGATCTTATGGTGGCTTTGTGTTGTTATTAATCACCTTTGGGTCGTTGTCTCTTTGACACATTCTCCAATTCCCTTCTTTTTTCTATTTTGGTCATTCAGAATCCGAAATATGTGTAAAAAATAAAAAATAAAAAATCAGCTATGGACAAAGGCACGCAAGAGGGAGATACTCCTTAATATTCAACAATTTTTTCTTTAATTTAGGTATTGCAAGTTTCCAAATAAAATCGGTTTACGGCCAGCATATAAATCTCAAATGGTACAAATATACCCTACGATTATATGCATGTGGTAAAACGTCTTATTGAAAATGATTTGCATATCGATTGCTGTCCAGTTGTAGTTCTCCGTACTCAGCTTATTCTTGTAACATCCATCTGTAAGATTATCCAATGTTAAACATACCAAAAACATATTCACGAGAATGGCCATGATCTTCAAACAGCCATCCTTCTTCTTCTGATAATCGTTGAGCCCATTATGACTTTCAATTGAGATCGTTTTATCATTTTTCTTATTTGTTCTCTATCAGCTTTTACAAGATTTTTGGCTAATGGAATTCCAAATGTTTTGGTTTGATCTGCACTGATGAGACAAAAATTGTCGAAATTCGCATATACAGAAAACAATGGAAAATAAATAAAAATAACTTAGGTACATTGCTATTTGGCCATATTCTCAATGAAGTTTTGGTGTATTTGGGTTATGGACTTCCCAATCTACATTGAAAAGACATAAGTTATCGAAATGCACATTTAGAAAAGAACAGTATTTTGTTATTTATACGTTTTTTTTTTATTTCTGTATTTCAATGTTTTGATTTGATCTGCACTGAAGAGGCAAAGGTTTTCGAAAATGCCATATGCAGAAAATATATTTACAGTACATTCGGTACTTTCCCTTGCAAATTGTTGCATGTTATTATAATTTTCAGCCATTGTAGGTGTTTCCTGTTATCCATTTTTAGCAATTGTTATTTTGAAGCCTTTCAGAATCAAGAGTTCGTTATCTTCATGATCTTTGAATCCTTAACGTCGACGATTTTTCCTAAACCGATGTCCGACAAACCCGGCCATTGTTGGCTGTTTAATTAATTATTGTTTAAGTCAGAGTGCGTCGAATCAAATTTCGAGAAAAAAAAAACTAGTTATATTGGTAGTCAAATAGCAAAGTAGCTGTTAATAGTCATAAAACTATGGGCTGTAAATATATTTAACTTATTGAAGAAAAACTTCAAATCTGGAGCATTATAATTCTATGTATGTCATTAACGATTTTTGACTGGTGAGTCGATTGTAGTTTCACTGCACCTTGATTTTGGGCATATGCAGAACCTAAATTCACAGTTACCTCGGTATTTTGTTATTTACATTTACATAATACATTTCAAGGTATTCATATCACAATATCTATCCTAAAGCATAAAATACTAGGGTGGAACCTGTCTATTTCGACACCTGAGTATTCCGATATCCTGTCAAATCCGACATAAGTTTTAGGTCCCAAAGACAGCTTTTTAGGTTTTCTTAGCCTGAGTATTCCGATATCCTGTGTAATCCGACATATTTTTGTGGTCCCAAACTGTGTCGGATTAGACAGGTTCCACTGTATATTCAAAAACAGTCTCATCCTCTAAATCATTTATTAATATTTGGATTATCTTGGTTCATATGACATTTTTGTTAGCGATATTCAATAATTGTTTGATTACCTATCCTTAAAATACAATAGTATTAGAAGTCGAACATCACATTGCATAATATTTTGTAAGAAACACGTGTTGTTTTGTTGGTACACTCGACATATACACAAAATCGTGGAAAACATTCAACGATAGAATCCACATATGCTAGAAAGGTGAGATTTTAGAATCTAACACCGACGAAAGTGAAAGATCGAAAAATCTGAGACACAATAGTATAAGAGTGAAGTGTCAGATAATCACAAAAATCTTACCCAAGAGTGTCTGGGATTTCTAAATCTTGTATATTCAACGGTGTTTGATTATTTTTCTCACATTTTAATACGAGGTACTTAACACCCGACGTTTTAGGAACACGTCAATGACGTCAGAATAAGATTGCTAGTAATACAAAACTGTAAGAATCTAATACAGTTAAAAGTGCAAGATCAAGAAATCTCAGACATCCAAGGGTAAAATTTCAATATTTCTCTGACGAGGCTTACCGAGTAATAAACCCATTGAAATCTTACCCGAGGGTGTTTGAGATTTCTAATCGTGCATTTTCAATTGTTTTCGATTGTTTTTCTCAGAGTTATAAGCAAAATACAAGTTTCTGTACTTCTCAACCGAGACTATAGTTGGTGTCAATCATGTCGACGCAACTGACTATGACGTTACTAACGAATAGTGTATTTCCTAACGTGAAATTCTTATCTCACTAGTGGGTTAAGACAAGGATTTCTGAAAAGACTAAATATAGATAATGGCTGTCTAAAATGTGAAAAAAAATATCCTGTGTACATGAATACTGGCACTGGCTTTTCTATGTTCAGTGAAAATATTGCTTTTCAGTTGAGAATTCAATAAATGACGGTTCGAAGTCGACACATCTGTTCGCTTACATCTATGCCCCAAAATGCAAGAAGAATGTTACAGATAAGGTTGAGCCATTAATACATAGTTTATTCTGTTAAAATGTTTAGACTGTAATGATACATCGGCACACAAATACCGAAGCAAGAAAGAGGAAAGGGGAAATTCTAAAATAATAAATCCAAAATCACGGTAATTCACAGCAACACGAATTGAGACAGTATGACAAAGACAAAACAAAGAAACAAAAAAGAACAAGAACGTCACTAGCACTGTGAACCCCTATAAAAACTGAGGTATCATCAGGTGCTCCGGAAGAGTAAGCATGATCTGCTCCACGTGTGGCACCCGTCACACTGCCAGTGAGAAGTCCGGTATTGTAACAGTCGGTGTTGGTCAGTCCGTTAACAAACTCTGGATCAACCCAAAGATATCTGTTCTCATTCATAGCTTAGTTAAAAGTTATTGTCTTTGTAGTGTACAGACTCTAGAATATAAAACTAAATACAGAACCTACTGTGAATTTAGTTTCTGCATATGGACAAATCGACAACTTATTTCTCTTCGGTGAAGATAAAATCTACACATTTGGAAGAACATGATGGAAATACTTCTTTGTTTTCAACAAAAAATTATATGTTATATATTTTATGTCATAGATCAAGTTATTGCCAAATTGCAATTATGCAAAAAAATTAATATATAAAATGATATTGTAAATTATAATAGGATTAAACATGTTTAAATCATTATGTGAATTAGAGATGATTCCGTTCATCACAACATAGTAATTGATAGAGAATTTTAGTAATGTAATGATTATGTACAAAGTAATACTCTGTTCAGTTAGGATATGAAAGGGATTCGTTTATAGGCTTCATTCCGTGTATGGAACTCGGTAGATGTCTTTGGTTTTGGCTTCCTATTTCGATTTTTTTTTTTTTTGGTAATGAGTACTTCTTTTTTGACAACGTTTGGCTTAAGGCTTTCCAAATTATTTGATTTTAATGCTGCTTAAGAGAGGTTACTCCTTGAAACACGTGTATAGCATAACGACATTTTTACTCTTTTTAGTATGCAACATCGGTATTTTTGTATGTTATATGATTCTAACACTGGTGAAAGTGCAAGATCACGAAATCTCAGATACCCAAGGGTAAGCTTTCAATATTGCTCTGACGAGGCTTTTCAGACATTTCTTAATTTTATATTTTCAACGGTGTTTGATTAATTTTCTCACATCTATTTTCACTAACTACGAAATGATAGCCACCAAGGCGTACTTTACATTCGATGTTTCTTAGAATCAGAATAAGTTGCCTGGTAATCCGAGGGAAAAGACAAAAATATTTTTTACCTCCGAAAACCGGAAGTAAGTTATCTTTGTCGTAAGATTAACTCATTACAGATGACAGAAAACAAGTCTGAACTCTTTTGCGTATAGATTAGACTAGTTTATTATATAGATAGCGGTGATTTATCGAGTTTTCTTAGTTAAAAAAATGTCATATTGTCACCGGTGGAAATAAAGGATATCTAGTCACCGGATGACATCTTAATGAAGCGACGTGAAAATATCTCTTCAATGTCGTTGCCAAGTAAACAACTGTCGTATTGAAATGAAAAAAAAATAATCCGCATCTAAAATCTTGGTTTTTGAGTAGAAAATCTATATATTAAAAAGCATAACTAATCGGCCATCATGAATATCAAGAAAAATGTCACGTGTGTCAATCAACGCAGTGGATTAAACTCGTTGCGGAACATAGTTCCACAATTCGTTTAATCCTTCTGCGTTGTGTGGCACTCGTGACATTTTTATTGATATTCACGACGGTTAATTACTTATATTATAATTAATAAAGCTACTTCCGGCTAAAATTCATAAAATTCTTAAACATAAAATTGATTGTAATCTGCACTAAGGAGAGACACATTTGATAGCATGACCAGATGTTTTTTTTTTTTTGTTTTTTGTTTGATTATTTGTCAAATAAACAAATTAGAATTGATAATGTTTTAATTTAACAATAAATCTTGTCGAATATGGTAACTATAAATGATTAATTACTCATTCACACCTATAATAGAAGAAATACAAAAATTGTTTGAAGCATCACATCTGTTAGTGAAAGATGGCACAGGACACAAAGAGTATATGACGCAGTTGATTGATTTAAATGTATAACATAATCCGAACAATGTTACTTGTAAGTTATGTTACAAACCACAGATGAGATACCTTCTATTTTGTAAGAGAACTGACGTTCTATTTTAACCGGTAAAAGAACACAGTTTATTTTCCTTCAATGTGCGTTATATGGTTCTTTATTGTCTTTCCCTCCGCCTATCTCAGCTTGTTGAGCCCGTCCATAAAAGCCATATCCGGTTGACCCGAACTTATCAAGAGGTTGACCTGGAGTTATCAGGGCAGTTCTCCCAATATTTGACAAGCAATATTCTTTTTATCCGTTTCGAAAGAAATAAATCTTAATTGGATAAAGAATCTATTATATTTTCCAATTTTAATTTGTAAACAAATTACCGCCACTAGTACACAGAAACAAAAACGAGACGTTCGAAAAAATATGGAAACTAGGTCGCTTATAACTTCAGCAGAGCAGGGGGTCCAATCGAATTGGTAAGTGCAGCGTGTATTTTGGTAAGTGCTACCAAAGATGGCTGACGCGCCCCGCTTCGGCAACTAAAGGTCAGTACTTGAGAGGGTCTTATCGTTGTGCATTTGCACATTATATTCTGTAAATATTGCGTTTCGGCTCTCCTACCATCTGACAATCGATACGTGTATTTACTTTAATACTAATAACGCTTTTCAGAAAGCTATTGAAGGAAAACGGACGAGGGGTAGGTCAAAATTTTGAACACGCCAACATCATCTTCAGATTTCTAAACATCGAACCCATTATATGTTACGTTTGTAGTATAGAATTGGTGCTTGTTGATGGGAAAACATGTCAAAGATTTATTTTTCACAAGGCTGTTTAGCGTTCTGTTTATTTTCGACATTACTTCAAATTTTGGTAAGTGCAGTGCGGTGTACGCCAAATTGGTAAGTGCAATATATTCCAATTCTGTGGGAGTATTATTACAAAAAGATATCTGCATTTTATTTCATCTTTTTTCTAAGAAAAATGAATTGAACTTGCAGGAGGAGACAGTACCGTTGCATTTTGTTCTGGAATATTGAAAATGAATGAAAATGGACAGGAAAACAAGAGAATGATGCATACGTTTGTATTTTGCAAAATCATGAAGTATCGATACGCGTCAAATTTGTGTAAAAATGTCCATAGCTGGGAATGAAAAGCTTTAATTATGACAAGAAGACTTTCTTCCTTCAAGCTGAATGTAATTCTAGAGACTTTATCTCATGTTCATTTTCTCCATATCCTTTCATGATCTTTCATTGTTATTGAATAATGTTGCTGTAAATGATAATCTAGTCTGCTGTGAATCAAGTTTGAAAATATTGAGCTTACGTAACGAAATTCTTGGGTTGATGTACGGAGTTTTAATAGAGTGAAAATTAAAGATGTCTTGTCATTCTTTAAAGTCACCATACATTACTGTCTCCAAAATCATCATAAAAATGTTGGTTTTTTTACGAATTGAAATGATAAAAAGGTAGCAACTAAAATCTCGGGATGCTTTAGATATTTTCATTATTATCCTTATATTGTTAATCAGAATAAAAAAATCCTTCCCTATGATTTACTATCCTTTTTCCACTGAAACAGGAAAAAAAAATAATGTTCATCATCTTCAATTAAATTGTTCAACAATCTTTACCGTAATATCAAGGGAATCGCAAAGTTACAAAAAAGGCTGCATTTAATAAAATATACACTTCACTATAATCTTACCGGACATATCTTAAGAATTTAGTTACTTGTAACAATTAATCATTTTCAACCAAGGTTGTGACCTGCCATCAAAGTTTATCGAGATATCTCGTCATGCTACCTTACTTTTCTTGGGTAGACAATTGTTCAGTTTACCCTCCAACTAGGGTAAAATCTGCGGTAAGCTGTGAAACATGTAGTAGTAAGAAAATTTTTTGTTGATTTCATTGATTTCATTTTTGTCAATAAGTGTGTCAAATTTTATTTTTTTATATTCCCGAACGATGGATTTTTGCGTGATGGCTAGTGATTATCTTAAAGATATACGTAGCCTAAAATTAACTTTAGTCTGAATCCTAAATCATGATCAATATAAATAGATAACAAATATACTATGACCAATTTTATCACCTTGGCGCACACCTACATAGAATAAAATACATTCTCAGGATTTTTCGCCAGCCTACGAAACAACCAATTGAAACTTGACATGTTCACAAGGGTCCTTAGATGGGCCCTCCAACATTGGTATTTGACCGGTCTGCATTTAACCAAAGATTATTGTGGCATAAAAGCTTAGTTAAAAATTGTAACCTATGGAAACTCATTCACTGTTTTATTTTGTCTGGTGATTATTTTAAGATATAAGCACAAACGAAGTAATCTGATTTTAACTTGAATCTAAACTCGAATATACAATAATATTATAGGTTCTTCACCTTGGGGAATATTTAGATCGAATTAAGTATATTCCACGGGTTTTATCGCCAGCCTTTAAAACAACTTATTGGAATAAAAATTTGGTCACAATGGTCTTAAGTTGGGCTTTTAACTTGAGCAATGATTTTTGACAGGTTTTCATTTCACCAAAGATTGCTGCGACGTACTGAACCTTACATTATCTTTAGTCTGAATTATAACTGATTATCAGTAGTGAACTTAAATAGACCAAAATATATTTGCCTTGCCACACACCTAAATCGAATTATATACAATCTAAGGGTTCTATAATCGGCCTTTCAAACAAACACAAAAAGAAAAACAAAAACAAAAACAAAAAGTAAGCTTGTTCACAATGGACCTTAGATTAGTTTTTCAACAAAGATATTTGACAGGTCCACATTTCACCAGAGACAACTGTGAAACGAGGTCAAAGTTTAAAATTATAACCTATCGAATCTTATTCACTGTTTTATTTTGTCTGGTGATGATTTTAAGTTATGAGCACAAACGAAGTACATGTAATCTGATTTTAACTTAAGTATAGATTCCATCATCAAAAATAAAAACATATATATATTAAAATACAGTAGGTTCTATTATATCACCTTGAGGAACACCTACATCGAATTAAATACATTCTAAGGGTTTTATCACCCGCCTTTAAAATAATCAATTCGAATCAGAATTTGGTCTTAATGGTCTTTAGATGGGCTCTTAATTTGAACAAAGGTTTATATTAAGTTCAATTACTTTCATAGTAAGTCACCCAGAAACCAAGCGAAGATGAAGAAGATAATTCTTAGTCTGATTTCAAAATCACGATCAGTAGCCTCCTTAAATAGACACAAATATATTTTGCATTGACACACTTACATCGAATTAAAGACGTGCTAAGAATTTCACTGTAGACTTTCCAAGCAACTAGTTGGAAGCAAATTGGGGCACAATAGGTATTTAATGTACCCTTCCTCAAAGGTAGTTGGCATGAACGCATTTCATCAATTGCTTCGATTTTGGAGATTAGTTTAACATTGTAGCATATGGAAATATTTTTTCAGTCTTTTGTTTTGTCTGATGGCTGATGATTATTCAAAAGATATAGACACAGACTTAGTAACCTAATATTATCTTTACAAAGAATTCAAAATCATAATTGGCAATCATCATAAATAGATCATAGAATATATAAGGATTGACTATATCACATTGACACACACCTACGATGATATAATCCATCCTGAGATATTTTGTCAGTTGATGATAGGTGGTGATTAAATACATTTGGCAAAATCGTGCTCAGTATATTTAAGCATCGAATATCACCTTGACGCATGCCTACAAATAATTAAATTAATTTTACACCTTTCTTTCAAACAACCAATTCGACAAATCTACGTCACTATAGTCCTTATACTAATCCTTCAACAAAGCAATCTAACAGGTCCATATTTCAATGATTGCTGTCAATTTTAGCATTGTCTAACATAGTAACCTCATGGGAACTTATTCGTAAGAATTTTTGTCTGGTGGCTGCATGGTGCTCATTTTAAAGATGTAATCATAGACTTTTTAAAATCATTATCAGAAATTATCATAAATAAACAAAAACATATTGGGATTGATACTATCACCTT
>MJUU01001004.1:0-26112 GCA_002080025.1 Modiolus philippinarum
AAGGGTGTTGGAAGACGTGGATGTTGGGTTCCATTCCACTTATAATGACAGCAGAAATTGTTCCAGTGCAGCCTTTGAAGATGAAGAGATTGACCTGACTTTGCAAGTTACAGACATTAAAAACAATGTCCAAAACGAAGAAGAAAAATCAGCAGGAGACTTTGCGGGTGCAATTTCTGGAGCTGTTACCAGTCTTAGAAGTATCATGGATGCTAGATTAGCTATTGTAAAAGCCCGTGAGGGCTTAGCCTATGGCATACAAGATGGAGGAAACATTCCCCCGTTTTGCAGAATCAGCTTTACTTGCAAGCCTGATCTACATGATAGACAAGTGTATCTTGATTTACAAGAACTTTGGAGAAAAAAGGAAGAGGCTATCCGCCAAAGCACATTAACGGATACAATAGAGTTCATGGACGAGAAATTAGCCAATTTAAATGACAAAATTAAAAAAAAACTATTGACAATGCAAAAGAGCTAATAGGAGTGGCAAGTAAGGGAGCTGGGGAAGCAAGGAATGAGTTAACCCGAAGATTCAGGGAGATGAAGGAGAAACAAGAGAAAGAACTTTTGGAATTTAAAACCGACATCAGGTCAAGGAAAGTCAACAAAAATAACAATAAAAGATTCAATAATAGGAGAGCGAGACCATACTAAATATCATATACTTAACATTGACGCAGTTTTATGAACTATCCATAATTACATCCTTCATAAACAATAATTTTGTTATCAATTATGAAAAATTAATTTCAAATTCAGTAACAATAATAGAATAAACGTTTTTATTTACATGTACCATGGATTAATAATTTCAAATACAATAAAGGTATGTAATTAATCTGATTTATATCACTTATAGGTTTTGACAGCTAAGTGAGAACACGCTCACCAATCAGAGCAATTGAAACACGCCCACTTGCATAGTAAATTTCAGAGTCTGCATTGATAGAAAGACAAGCATATTTCTGTAATCACAGATATGGCCAGACATTTTAATAAAATTGCAAAAAGGAAAAGATACAATGATAGACAGAAAAACAAAGTTGCAATGCAACGGAATAAATTAAAACATAAAATCTTGCAAGCCAAGAAACATGTCATAAATTTATCTCAAAGACATGTAAGCGACAGCGAATATCTATTATTGTTTAAAGGTTTGAAATTTATTCCTGTCCCATCTACAAGACGGGCTAAATTTGATTTAATAAATGATTTCGATGAATTTTCCCGCAAATTGAGATGTAGGTATCTTTTCCATTCCAATGGGAACAACGATATTCATCCATTTAGAGGAAAATCAGGTTATACACCACCTTACAGTTGTAATGTACTTGAGAATTACATTTTCAAAACCAAATGCGAATTGTCTTCAATGCAGATTCGGAAATTTAGAGACAATTTGAGTGCTCCAGAAAGGTCTTGCATTTCAAAGATAATTAGTGACAAATCAATAGTAATTAAAAAATCTGATAAAAGCAACAATGTTGTAATTTTAGATAAGAATATTTACTTATCTGAAGCCTATCGGCAATTAAATTCACACCATTACATGATTCTAGAAAACTATGATTTCAAAGGGCTTAGGAGCAGTCTAAATGAATATTTAACTGATATTTATAAAAGGAATACATTAGATAATGAAACCTTCGACTATCTTATCAAAGGTAATCAAACAAAATACGGACCGGGACATATGCATATACTTCCAAAAATCCATAGAATTGATCAAACAAAGATGGACAGTATTAGACAAAATGGGTTTAATGTTGAAATGATTATCCCACCTGGACGTCCAATTATATCACAAATTGGTACAGAATACACAAGCCGATATGTTTATTATTTTCTTGTGCCTATTGTTCAAACACAACATACATATATTAGAGATAGTTCCGATTTTATCTATAAATTAGAAAATATAACACCGCAAAGTGATTGTCTGCTATGCAGTTTTGATATTAGCCAGATGTTTACAAATTGTCCTATTGATGAAATTTTAACCGCAGTCAGAATTGCCTATGATAATTTTGACAAATCATTATATAAAATCAAATACCAGCCAACAAATGACTTAATACATCTCCTAAAAATTGTTCTCGAAAATAATATCTTTGAATTTAATGAACGTTTATACAGGCAATGCCTTGGTTCGGCCATTGGGGCTAGTTGTGCCCCTGAATGTTGCAATATTTTGATGTATCAAATCATGAAAGAAATCATTGCCAAATTTCAGTACAGGAATAATATTTTTTATTATGTCCAATATATGGATGATGGGTTTATAATTCATCAGGGGCAAGAACAGGAACTCATTGATTTCTTCGAAATGGCTAATAGCCACCATAAGTATCTTGAATTTACCTATGAAATTTCCAAAACAGAGATCACATTTTTAGACGTTCATTTGTTCAAAGGGAGGAGATTCCTTCGTGAAAAAATATTGGACATGAAGACACATTTTAAGCCAACAAATACATTTCAATACCTCCAACGGAACAGTTGTCATGTTCAATATGTGTTTTCAGCATTTATCAAGGGTGAAGTCATACGATATATCAGAAATACAAATAATATAGATGATTTAGAACAAATTGTTTCGCTGTTCAAATTGAACTTGATAAGGAGAGGTTATAATGAGACTGAAATTACTTCCAGTATCAATGAGGCTTTAACAAGGAACAGACAATCTCGGATAAAGAAAAATATTAACGGACAAAAAAAGGAAATTCCTTTAGTTCTGTCAACAAAATATAACCCCTGCTTAAAAAGGCTAAGAAAACACATAATAAAACATTGGCACATTTTAACACAAGAAGAGGTCTGCAGTAAAATTTTCTGCAAACAACCAACTATTGCATATAAGAGGCACAAGAATTTAGCAGATCTGCTGACATCAACTAAAATAAAGAATTGATTAACAAATTAATATAGGACAATCCCTGAAGATGGCAGGCCTATATTAAACCCATAGTCTAATCATAATTTTATATAATACAAAAACTGCCGAAACACTAAATTAGTGTAGGATTGATGCAAACAATAAATGTATATATATCTGATAATTTGAAGAAAATTGCTTCTTTGGTGATATTATGGTATTAGAATGAAATATTTTCATTCTTTTATTTGAATATGCGATACCTATAGTTTATACTTTTATTGTTGACTTTGTTTACGCAAGGGTGTTGGAAGACGTGGATGTTGGGTTCCATTCCACTTATAATAGACGTCATAGATGACACTCCAGTTTCAGATGGAGCCCTTATCGAACTTCGATATGAAGGATCATTTTCGGTGAAAGGGAAAAGAAAACAATCACTTCCGGTCACCACGTAGGCTAAACCCCCCTGCAGCATCTGGACTAGAAGCCAGGTACTTTCGGTTGCGCATGTCCAACGTTGAGGGGTCGTTTCTGGTCATGTGAATTCCGGTAATATGATTTCCGGTCCACGAACGCCAAAACGTCATATCCGATATTTCCATATCAGCTCTACCTCAAATACGACCTGAATACCTCCTCTTTATTACTTAAAACATAGTCTTATGTGCCATTATTGTGCATCTTTGAGGGATTTGTTTTACTAGCTAAAACCTACATTGAAAGACAAAAAAATCGAAGGACAATTAAACTTTTGTAAAAATATGAAACGAGGAGATATGTAGTAAATGCTCATAGACCATAATTAAATATTTAGTGTTGTACATGCGTTATACGGCCAAGCAACCATTCCAAAACCAACTTTTAAAACACAGACAAAAACAATATCGAAAGGACAACGGGATACCCGGACATGGTATCGGTACTTTTACGACCATGTTACCAATCCAAAACCAACATTCAGAAAGACAGACAAACACAAAAGTAAAGGACAACGGGATAGCCGAACTTGATATCGGCAAAAACAATTGTCAGTGGTAGACTGAACTAGGCAATGTTCTGCATTTTCAGTTCTCATATCTGCTCTTATAATATTTTGGGTAATACGAGATTCCTCTGACGCCAAATATCCTTTTGAGCTCACCTGATGAAAGGCAAAGTGAGTTCTTGCAATTACTAAGCATCCGTCGTCCGCAAGTACAAACGTAAACTTTGCTTCGATTTATGATAGGGGTTATAATATAATAACAGTTTTGTTTTTTGTTTTTTGTTTTTGGAAACTGTTAGCATTCCTCTATTTATTATTATTTTGAATGTCTATACATAATGTGAAATATTAGAGATAATAAAAGCAGATACATAGCATCACGACAAAAGAAAAAAATTATTAATTGAAAACTTGTATTATTGATAATAATCAGTAAAATGATAGTCATAAGTCGAAGTATCAAGTTATCATTACATTTTTGTAATTAATTGATAAACCATAGTTTATAATGTTGACAATTGATGGGGTATAGTACAACATAACAGTTCGTCCACACCTGGAAATCCTTTGTTTGTATGGCCTTATTCTGTGCCTATTCCATATGCAGCTAATATCGTCTAATGTTTGCTGATATCATAGAAAAAAACATAAAATGAAATTTATTCTTTTTTACACATGAATAGAACGATAAGGAGTTAATGTACATTAGACAAGATCACAATAAATACAGGGAAACCAAATTTAACAATGGAACAACGCTTTTATTGTTGTTCTTCATCTTGAAGCCACCATGAGGCCTTCAACAATGAACAAACCCTAACACCTCAAAATAAGTTCAAGACGGCCCTAGCGTCGACATGAGCGGTATTGTTTGTTAGATGCCGAGTTTGTGTATTAATGCATTTAGCATAGCATGTAAATACATCTCGACTGATAACGACACCTTAAATCAGCCGGTGAGCAAACCACCGAAAAAGCAATTAAAACCGCGTCTCTCAAAACATCCGGATCAAGGACGATAACACCACAAACGCTTCCACAAGATGGCGCTTCGCTGACCTTAATATTTTTTTCAATTAACTATCTCGGTAAAATACACAAATATATTCATGAAATTAAATGAATGTACCTTATATTTAATAACATATCGATATAATTAATATTTTCCACATGATTAAACAGTTTTGATAACAATTCTTGCAAGTAAACCCCTGAAATCTGTGTTTGAAATTAGGTCGACGAAATGTAAACGAACCACGCGCGACTCAATGTTTACCTTTTTGGGGCCTCAATTCAATTGACACAAACATAGTTCTACGTCACAAAACTATAAATAAACCGGTGTTATAGGAAATTTAACGTATATTCTTTGGGTTAAACTATAGTCTCGTATACAACGTTATGTAAACTGGATATTGCGCAATCCATTATTGCGCACATCATCTTGTCTGTGCTACTTCCGCAGCAAGTGTCCTCATGAGTAAAGACAACAAAGATTCGGAGGAAAGTACATATTTGTACAACCTGCCCGAGTTACAAGACTCGTTACAACAAGTAATTCACGAGGTGAGAGACCTGGGAAAACGTGTAAATCACCTCGATGAACCAACGAAAGAGCGTTTTTACTCTCGAAGAAGTTCCCCGCCACGTGCCATTTTCAAGGACGATTGTCCATCTGCAGGTGCTTCGTGCCCCAAAAGCCAACCCATCCCGATCCAACATCGCCGTGGGTCTAAAGATCCCTTTTCATTTGACGAGGATCCAGATGATAATGATCATATTGATATCCAAGAATCATTTAATTGTTTAAAAACTTCCTAAGACAGAATTATTTTGCCTAACAATTTAAAGCTACATGACAGTAGGTCAGGCATCAAACGAGAAGATCAAACAGCATTAAATGTACTAAGTAAATCAGGACGTTATGTTGAGACAGCTTTAATGTGGTTAGCAGTTGTACAACAACAAACTGAAACACCAGGTAGCCCAGTTGATTTTTCACAATTGTATGTTATTTTGAATGCGCACATACATTTCTTACCAGACGAATTTAGTGCATTACTAGTCAAAGGTCGTTTTGATAACAATACCGCCCAATTTTTTAGATCCTTACAGAAAGAAAATTCAGGGTTTGACAATAGAACAATAAACAATGTCCGTATAGCAGCAGAAATCTCAAGTATAAACAAATCTCCTAGTACAAATTACACCCGTAGAGGTTCATATAATTTCCCACGAGGGCGTGGACGAGGAGAATCCGTGTACTCTTTTTTTTACCGCAGACCTTCATTTAAAGGACCTCCTCAGTTACCAAACAATAATCAACAGAGTTCAGATTTACAACCTAGATAGACTCTATGAATTTTTTGAGACAACACATACATAATTGGTTAGACTTAGACTGCCCAGAACTTATTATTGATTGGATCAAAGACGGGGTTAAATTTCCTCTAACAACTCCTATTGAAGATATTTCATTTGTTAACAATAATCGAAAATTCTCAAAACATGAAGCACTATTTCTTGATTCTGAAATTTCAAAGTTACTTCATACAGGAGCTATTCGTCAATGTATCAATAGACCAAAATGTGTATCACCCCTTAATTGTGTCCCAAAGAAAGCTGGTAAATTCCGATTAGTTATTGACTTACGTTCTTTGAACATTTTTTGTAAACCGCCTTCATGCAAATATGAAGATATAAATACGGTAATTCAGGTTATAAAACCACATGATTACATAGTAACTTTAGATCTCAAAGACGGATTTCATCATATACCAATTCATGAAAATCATCAAGAATTGTTAGGTTTTTATTTAAAAGGTTCCTTTTATACATGGAATGTTTTACCATTTGGACATAATTGTAGTAGTTATATATTTACTAAAACTCTTCGGTCACTTTTGGCACATTTACGATCTACGAATATTAGAGTAGTGTTATATGTAGATGATTTTGCGTTATTTGTTCCTATTGACTTAATTGAACAGCATAGGGATTATCTTTTGGAATTGTTATCACAATTGGGATGGAAAATTAATTGTGAAAAATCTAGTTTAAAGCCTTCACTTCGACAAGCTTATATTGGTTATATTATTGATAATTCCCAAGCAGAAACAGTGATAAGTATTCCCAAGGAACGTATATATAAATTACGCAAATACATATCTCGTGTTATATCTCAAGGTTCTTGTACAGCTAGGGTCCTGGCTAGAGTTGCAATGACAAAAGCAATTTTACCATCAAAGTTGATGCTCCGAAATATTTATAGGCTCCTTGCCACCAAATCACACTGGCAACAAACATTACAACTAGACAAGTTTTCTTTAACTGATCTTGAATGGTGGTATTCTTCAATCCAGAGATGGAACGGGTTAATTGTTCGTCAACAACTAATAGACTGTCAAATCATGACACATGCCTCAGCATCAGGTTGGGGAGCGACTTTGGGACAAAATTTCGCATGCGGGCATTGGTCACCGGATGTAGCTCACAAATCATCCAATTTCAGAGAATTAATAACCGTACTTTTAGCTCTACAGTCCTTCCGTACCTTAATTCAAAACAAAGTAGTACAGATTTTGTCAGACAATATCACGACAGTTGCGTTCATCAATCATTTAGGAGGTTTTGTGAAAGAACTAGACATTGTAATGAGGAACATATATTATCTAACTTGCCAGTTAAATGTAACCCTCAAAGCCACTCACCTAGCAGGAAAATTAAATATTCAGGCAGATGCGCTATCCAGAGCCCTATCCACGTACGAGTGGCGCCTACACCCAAATCTCTTCCGAATGCTGGACAACCGTTGGGCCCACACGATATAGATCGTTTTGCTTCCATGACTACAACACAAATAGCAGTTTACAACAGCCGATATTGGGACCCCTGGACATCAGGAATAGATGCATTCGCTCAAACAGATTGGAACATGAAAAACAATTTTGTAAACCCGCCATTTTTCCTCATACCAAAAATTTTAGAACTATTGATCAAAGAAAAAGCAGTGGCTACATTAATAGCCCCCCATTGGCCCGCACAGCCATGGACACAGACTCTACACAAGCTCTCAATAGACCGACCAATAAAATTACCCATATCAAAGAGAACCGTATGGGCAGTAGGGAAAAAAGTGGAACCCCTCAAGAACAACAAATGGAAGCTTTATGCTTGGAGGATATCTGGCAGTCTCGCCTTTTAAAACCGAACTGGTCAATCATTGCTGCAACACATATCACATATATTTGGGCAGCATCTACTAGAAACCTATATAACAGGTACATTGAAAAATTCAAATATTTTTGCCAATGTGAAAATGTTCGTTTTCCACCAAAATCTACTGCAACCATTGCCGATTTTTTGTGTGAATTAAGTATGAAATCAGACAGGCCTGCTTCATTGTTAAAATCTGCTTCTGCAACTCTCACATCCTTGTATCATGGCTTGGGCTTAGCTTCACCTCTACATGACAAAGACATTGAGCGTTTAGTTACAAGCCTAGTGAAGTCGGGAACAAAACAATCCAGTGTACGAACGAAAATTATGCCTATAAAACCTTTCACTCATTTGTTTCAAACCTGGGATGAAAATGAAAAACTTAATATCAAAGATTTGCGATTAAAAGTAGTTACTTTATTATCTCTTGTGTTTATGGCTCGACCATCAAATCTTGCCCTAAAGGGCCTTAATTCTAACATATCTGGAATTGATATCACAGAAAAAAAAATCATGTCGGTAGATAATATTCAATTTTTGGAAAATGGATCTGTTACTATTACTTTCTTTGGCATAAAGAACGATACTACCAGAACAGGTTTTCAAGTGAACATACCACCATCAGAGGATCCACAAACAGATCCAGTTAATTGTTTGAAGGTATATATTTCTCGAACAAAGGACATTAGACCTACAGATACTCGTCCGTTATTATTATCACTAAATCAACCTTATCGTGCAAGGAACAGCAATGATATACGCGAAGTATTGCGACAGGCCATAAAATTGGCGGGGCTAGATAATCAAGGATTCACACCCAAATCATTTAGGCCTACAGGAGCCACACAAGCAGTAAATATTGGAATTATTCCGGAAACAGCCATGCAAATAGGTAGATGAAAAACTAAGGATACATTCATGAATCATTACGTATATCCAAAGGCTCCGGATACATAAACTTAAAATATGTTGACGAATTAGTGCGTCCCAAATATTTGGATTTTATGATGTAAAGGTATTACTTCTGTAGATACTTCTAATATAGTTAGTCACTACTCATTGTTCTTCATGATCAACGATGATCATTTTATCTGTGAATATAGAATTTTCTTTTGTAATCAATTCGGATGAAGTATCACCGATTTTCATGTTGTTTATATTAACTCTAAATTCAGCATAACAAGTAAGTGTAACATTAAGTACATGTATACAGAGACGTACGTTTAAAGTATAACGTAAACTGTAGTCTCGTATACAACGTTATGTGAACTGGATATTGCGCAATCCGTTATTGCGCACATCATCTTGTCTGTGCTACTTCACAATATTTGACCATCCGATATCTAACTATGACAGCACTGATATACTTGATTACCTTTATGAGACAGAAAGACGGAAGAAGACACGATCAGCATAACAAGTAAGTGTAACATTAAGTACATGTATACAGAGACGTAGGTTTAAAGTGTAACGTAAATCCGGGGTTTCCCATCATTCGCAGTAGAGGGGTACTAAAAGGACATGAAAGCTAGCGTGGGAATTGTATAACCCAATGTTTTGGGGTAGGTTTTCGTTCTATGAAGGCTTCACTTTCGATTTGCATGCATTATTTAGCAGTAATCTTCGAAGAGTGTAAGAAAATACCAACGGTATCAACGACCTTGTCATACTTATGTGTAGCACGTGGTGTAAATTTCGAACAATACACAACTACATCTGACTGACAAACAAAAGCCGGTGGGTTTACCTCAGCGTTTCAAAACCATATACGTTTGTTTTTAAACATCGAAACTGCCACCTCTGCTAATTAAATACTCTCTTTCCTTTATATTTACTCCACTATCAGGTCTCAGCAATATATGGAAAAAAGGGGGTGGCTTTCCCAAGGTAAACAGTCAAATGGAACTGTCTCAATATGCCTGTAATGTAAACATCATTATGTTGATAAAAGAAGAGCTGTTTTAATCTCACCACACATCTGTATGTTCATTTTAAGTCTCTTAATATTTTATTTTGGTGCTTCTTTTATTTTTCTAGCATTTTGTTTTGCTTTGTTATGCTTTTTTTTTTTGTTTTTTTTTTTGTCATATTAGCTGCTATTTAATGATAGCAGTGGAGGTTGTAACTTTAACCAACGCTTAAACATTCCCAACATATTAAGAATAAACAGTTTTGTTTTGGGTCTAAGGCACATGGATTTTATTTCAGAGATCTAGATTATGGGACATTTGTGGGATATGGATTATTTATGAAACACATAAAATTATGATATTTTCTAAGAAGCTTCTGAAGGGTTTTTGTCTATTTTAAGAATTTTAAAGGATAATATTATTTTGTTTTCAATACCTTTGGGGATATGTGTAGATATGATTGAAGGATACAGGATATTAATTGTTTAATAGCTAGGGGATGTGGATTATTTTTTATGTTATTGAAGATCAAAATTGTATACTTAACTATGATATCAATAACATGAATAACCCAGAACAAGAGAATTCTTGAAAAGGAAATATAAATTATTTCAATTTCTGTTGTTCACATTCTGTATGTAGCCAAGTTAAGGTTTTTCTTCAACTCTGGTGGTGCATTAATATTCTATATACAATGTGCATATGTATTAAATCAAAGATGGATTCATTAGAAGAAGTGCTTATCTCACTGAATCAAATAATTGCCCTTTACAAGCTTGTTTCACAGTTTTGTTGCAGGTTGTTTGATGACATTTTCATATAATTTTGGTTGTTATTCCTCAATCATGTATCTTAAACATGTTCGGCTTAACTTAAATATTTTATATTCCAAATATGTGTAATCAATTCTGTCGCAATGTCCATAAATCTGATTTCAACATAACCTTTTAATAATATGTTTACCAGTATGTAGACTTACCCTGTCAATGCAGCCTGTTTCACTCCTAAGGGTGTTTAATGTGGACATGCATGTCAATTTTTTTCTCATACTTGTATGTACATGCATCTGTTATAGGGATTATGATACTCCAATGTGGGTATGCTATACTTTCTTGTAATTCATTTATAATATTACTATTTCAGAAGACAATATTCATCAGATACTCTCTAGGTACTCTTTATGTGCTACAATTTATTTATTATAGCACTATTTAATTTCTGGACAGATCTGATCAACATCAGCAAATGTTTAATTAAATGGCATTTTTTTGTTCTGATATCTTGCATGTTCAAGAACTCTCCAAATGAGAGCTATTATCTTTAAAAATGCTGAGTACAACATTTTGATAACACCAAACAGTTTGCAGGATTTGTTTATTTATTCCAGGTATGTTTTTAAATATTTGACAAACAAATGTTGAGTTCATCGCCCAGAATCCCACCCAAAGAGTAAAATATAGTATATACGATGTGTATAAATAAAATCTGGGACTAATAAAAAGTGGAATTGATAACAAAATCCGATTTGAATGTGAATATTTCATGATCACTCAGAATTTTTATTCACTCTGATGTCTTCCCCTCCTCCTTTTCCCAACAGCTGTGTTTTACTAGTTAAAATATTTTCTGTTGTTGATTATAAGGACATCCATGCTTCAAACATATATTTACATAACATTTGTACAATATACGTTCCAACAAACTTCAGGAATCCAAATTATTCTCGACGATATGTTGACTAGTAGATTTATCTCCCTTTGTTAGAAACACGACCAAAGAATCCAATTGACACAATCGAGTTCTAACAAACAATTTGTAAAAACTTTAATAAAAAAAGCTAATAAATATAATAAAGAATGGTCACGTTTACGGAATTCTCATCATTCGACATATTAAAAAATATATTGCTAATTTTTGTTCGACGTGTTTACAATCACCCTTCGAGGTCACGACCGTTTGCGTTAAATATTTACCGATTCTTACAATTTTGTCGCTCCCAAAGTTAGTTTATTGTTTTATTGACATCTGAAGAAAATGTACGTTCCGATTTTCAACAAGTATTTCACTAGAAATGGTCGTATTTTTACAAATTCCATTCGTTGTTGACAAAAATGCACCATTTTCGTATCAGAAAGTCACATGACAATGTTTTGAGAATCGACGCCATTATTGACTTTGCTCACCGGCTGAAATCAGTCTATATGTGCCTTGACGAAGAGTCACTGAGACTCGAATATAGCACAATTGTATTTAAATAGTGTTGTTTATTGCTCTTTTTAGTTTGTGTATACAAATGATATATATATATATATATATATATGTACCCTATTTTTTGGTCTTAATGCTGATAATAAGGAATTAATTTCCGAAATGGTCTTACAGCTCATTAAAATAAATTGAAGTTTGAGTTAACATATGTATTGTGGTCTCGTGTTAATTTACTCTATATCCTTTACTAAAATATAATCTAAAAGATAGTTTGACTTCTGATACGACATAATTATAATTTGATATACAAATTCCATTACAGCCTACCTGTATCATTTGGAAAAAGCAGAACCGCGAAAGTTCTTGGTCCAGATATCCTCCATCATGCAGCCCAGATTCACTGAGTTCTTGAAAATAGTTTATCCAATATTGAATTACTTGTCGTCTTATCATACCCCAGAAGCTCTCAATTCTCTGGTTGTTCACACTCTTGCCATACAGGAAACTTCTGTCACCTGCAAATTCATCGTGGTGGTTTCTTCGGAAGAATGTTTGAATGCCCTTTAAGTGTACATTTTCAGTTCCCATATCTGCTCTTACCCTTTTGGGATACGCACCATGTTTCCGGATGCCTTCAAGAAAGTACCAAGCAATTACATTCGGATTTTTATTTTACATGCCAACTTTTAACCAAATTACATGACGTGAAAATCCGTCTATGCATCCATGAATGCGTATTCCGTAAATAGATAGCTTGTCATATCCATCGATGTGCCACATTGCGTTCTGACCTGGTACAGAATAAACACGTCTTCTAAGTCTTCCTTTCTTTCTAATGGCTATTCCATTTGGGTCTAATATATGTTGTAAGACCCGAACGGTGTCCTGATCAACCAGGAATCCTTTTCCTAAACATTTTAAATGTAACCAACGATAGCCATGCATTTGACTGAATGTTTCGCATTGCTCTAAAATAAACAATGCAACATCAACAATATCACTTTTAAATTTTCTACGGTAAAGGCCGAGGCTTTGTGTGATTATTTTTAGCGTGCGAACACTTATAACATGTCCATGTAGAATATACATACACCTTATAATGTCCTTATGGCACAATCCTTGCTTGAAGTTACAGTAACTGCTATTATGGCACTGTTTACTAAAGATGAAACTGGTAGATTGACGTTAAAAATTCCAAGATTAAAATTGGAAATTCCAATATAAAAGTTGGAAATTCCAAGATTAAAAATAGAATTTCCGAGATTAAAGTTGAAAATTCCAAGACTTAAAGTGGAAATTCCAAAATTAAAGTTGGAAATATAAAGATTAAAGTTGGAAATTCCAAGACGAAAGTTGACATTTTGAAAAAAAAAATTAAGGGCTTCCGTAATACTATCACTTTTAACTAGACAAATAAAACACATCTTTGAATATTTTTGTTTTCGACAAAGTTTTGTCCCTTTTTGCCTCATCTTATCTATGAGTGGTTCAAATTCAAGAAAGGATGGAATAAAATGGAAGTACATAATGTCTTCTTTACAACTGGTACACATTATGGCAGTTATGAAGTATTATAAACTTCCTAGATCCATAAAAGTTACCACTACCCCAACAAATTTACACTAAAATTGTCAATTTTTTGTCTATGATCGCCTAAAAATCACAGAACACGCAAATTGTGTGTTGTATATGACAAAGTTGCATGAATTATATTGTGAATTCGTATTTAAACAGCCATTTGTTGACTAAAATACAATATTTTGCCCGAAATTTATAAAAAATGGGCATTTTCTACATTTCAGATTTAGCCAAAGTTCACTGTTAAATCGTTATACATTCAAAATCTGAAGGATATATATTCAGATATGCCAATTAATTGTTCTTATGGATATATAAGTTGTCTTAAAAAATTGCCTAGAAAAGCAAGGAGTGTTTAAAGTGACTCTGTACCGAAAATCTTACCCCTACCCCGACAAATTTTCCTAAAATTTTCAATTTTCTCTCTATGTTCGCATAAAAATAACCGGAACAGGCAAAATGTGTGTTGTATATTACAAAGTTGCATGAAGTACTTTATGATTTGCTATATTAACAGACATTTGTCTACTTAAACTCAAAATTTTTCCCAAAATTAATGAAAAATAGGAATTTTCAACATTTTGAGATTTGTCCAAAGTCCATTGTTAAATCGTTAAATATGTCAAATCCGGAGGTTATATCTGCCGATTCTTCATCTAATTGATCTTAGCGATACATTCGTTATCCTAAAACATTGCTTAGAAAAACAAGGAGTGTATAATGTGACTCTGAATACCAAAAATATTACCCCTACCCCAACAAATTTTCCCTAAAATTGTCAATTTTTTGTCTATGTTCGCATAAAATTAACTCAAACACGCAAAATGTGTGTTCAATATGACAATATTGCATGAACTGCATCACGATTAGATATTTTAACAGCCATTTGTTGACTTAAACTCAACATCGTGTCCGAAATTGACGAAAAATGGCAATTTTAAACATTTCAGATTTGATCAAAGTTCACTGTTAACCCGTTATATATAGCAAGTCTGGAAGATATATCTGCAGATATGCCAATTAATTGTTTTAAGGAATACATCAGTTGTCTGAAAACAGTGCTTAGAAATTCAAGGAGTATTAAATGTGACTCTGAATACCGAAAATCTCACCCCTACCCCAACAAATTTTCGCTAAAATTGTCAATTTTATGTATTTTTGCGCATAAATAACCAGAACACGAATAATGTGCGTTATATATGACAATGTTGCATGAATAACATCATGATTTGGTATTTTAACAGCTATTTGTTGACTTAAACTCAATATTTTGGCCCAAATTGATGAAAAATGAAGATTTTCTGTATTTCAGATTTGTCCAACGTTCACTTTTAAATCGTAATATATGTCAAATTTGGAGGATATTTCGGTAGATATGCCTTTTATTTGTTATTTGTGATACATTAGTTGTCTTAAAACATTGTTTAGAAAAACAAAGAGTGTTTAATGTGACTCTAAATACCTAAAATCTTATTCTACCCCAACAAATTCACCTTAAAATGGTCAATTTTTGTCTATATTTGCATTAAAATAACCAAAACACGCAAAGTTTGCATTGGATATAAGAATGTTGCATTAATTTTATCATGATTTGTCATTTTAAGTCCCACTTGTCAGATTAAACTCAATGTTTGGTACAAAATTGATGAAAAATCGGAATTTTCAGCATTTCAGATTGATCAAAAATTCACTTTTAATTAGTTATATGTGGCGAATCTGGAGGATTTATCTGCAGGTATGCCAATTCATTGTTCTTGGGGATATATAAATCATCTTAAAACAATGTGTACAAAAACCAGGGGTGTTCAATGTAACTCTAAATACCGAAAATTTTACCCCTACCCCAAGAAAATGATGCTAAAAAATGCCAGAAATATGCCTGTCTTTACATATATATGAACAAAACATACTAATATTTTTACTTTCTTTTAAAAAATGCATTTGATTTGTCGCAATATGCAATTTCAACGCAGAAAATATGGGTAAAATTGAATATATTGGGCGATTTTCGTGAAAAATGTTAATTTTCATCATTTCGGAATTCTACAAAATTCAAAGTTTAATTGATGTATAACTGCCCATAAACCACGCGCATGATCTTATTTTTTTATATATGGGAGTCTCTATGCATTTTCCGTTTGAAATGTTATATTATTGGACCTTTATACAATGTTGAAGCTTTTGAAGCTGAATAAAATGAAATAAATTGTGCTGAAAAAAATTTTTTCTGGGGGGGGGGGGGTAATATGTTTGCAAGTTATGAGAGTTTTGTTAGTCTAAAATGTTCAAAAACATATATTCTAATAGCTTAGATACAGTGAAAGGATTTTTTATCAACATTTTTACGTTATATACCAAATTCGTGAAGTTTGTAAATTTCTTTTTCAAATTAGCAATAATTCTGAAAAACGGAAAATTCCCATTTTTTCATAAAATTTCGAGCAGAAGGGCCAAAAACCGACCCTGTAAAAACTTGAATCTACTTAAATGGGCTTCTGCATGTCAGCTTAATTGAAATATACACAATAATTTGCATTAGAGATTATCTTTTTATCATTTAGAACCATAATATATTAAATTTTCCCTTAATTTTAAGGGGAAGGGGTGCTCTTTTTGGCAATTTTGAATCCGCAATAAGTCTGACTCTAAATTTTTTTCACATAATTTGTGGCTTACATATTATAAATCATTATTGCATTGGCAATTATTAGATATATACTAAAAATTATACGATCCAGAAGTAAGAAAGTCGAAATTGTGAAAATATGTAAAATTCCGAAAATTTCCATTTTTCAAAAATTTTATACAGAAAATCAAAATTTTAAGGACTTTAATGGTCCTATTTTTCAACATTGTATCACAACTGATAAATGAGGCATAAAAACTAGATCAAATGATGAAATTTATTAATCAGAAAGGAATTGAAAGCTTAAAAATCGTCATTTTCGCAATTGTTTGCAGAGGGAGGGGTATATTTTTTTGCATTCCCTGATCATAAAAATGGCGTAAAGTGCCGAAACTTGTGTTCATTGTAAAATATATTGAATAAGCTTCAATTTGATACCAAATTTCAGTACATCTAACTTATCTACATAAAAATTATGGAGCTTAGAAGATAAAATTAAAATTAAAACTAAAATACAAATATTTTGTACGGTGTACTATAAAAGTGGCCCTATACTGTCTATGCGTGCAGGTCATATTCGTGTTAACATGTTTTGTTTTGATGAGGGGATAATAAAGGACTGAAAAAATTCGGTCTGGATCATAAGTGTGTGTGTGTGGGGGGGGGGGGGGGGGGGTGCACGGAAAGTGATTTCAGCCCATGGCCTAAATGTTTTGAGTATGAATACCATCTCAAGAATTTCCATCGAAGCATTAAACATATTTATTAGGTTTTACTTTATTACGAAAAATAAGAATACTTCCATAAAGTTTTCCTATTAGATATACTCAATCAAATATTTGGCCCCATGCTAAGTGATACTTATTAGAGTGAACTTTTAAAATCCTGTTTTAGGTTATTTCTAAGTTGAGCTTTGTTTTATAGGAACTTTCCGTTAAAAAACCCAATAAATAGGTATTGCTATTAATAATGAACTGAGACAACTATTATTAAAAAAGAAAATTGTTTTAATTTTAAAAAGCTTAAAATTCAGCTATGATATAGATCAACAAAAAATATATCTGTATACAAAAGAAGGGAAATTTGGTTAATGTCAAGGAGACAACATCCTAACCCCAAGTTAAAACAGATCCGAAACAAAGTTCTACTAGCAAATTCCATTTTCGCTAAATTTGCAAAAGAGCCCATACGAACAACTTATGCGGAAACTCATGAACGCTTTTGAAAAAAGGAAGTCCATTTTGCTCTGCATTTTCTCCTAGCTTATAATATTTTGCTGCTTCAGTTTTATCACCACGGATAATTGACAATTTTGCTAACAAGTAATATGCGTTTGGGTATTTCCTGTCACAAGATGGAACTTCTTTTATGAATTTCAGAAACATATCTTCAGCGTGATCAAGATTTTTACCCATTTCAAGATGAGTGAAAGCTACTGCATACAATGCACTTGTATTTGTTTTGTCCACCTCGTATGATTTCTGAAATGAATGAAGTGCCCTGAAACGTTGACCCGTTATTGAGTAGATGGAACCAAGCTTGTATGAAAGATCCGCGATAATACTTCTGTTTATTTCTGATGTGTCTTGAGACTCAAGCTTAGAAAGAAACTTTTCAGCTGTTCTGATCATGCACTTTTGCAGATCCGCGTCCAAGTATTTGTTGTCACTTGCATGACGTGATGGAGGTGGTTGAAGAATAAGAATTACTTTGAAATAGCTGGTTAAAACATCACCAGGCCGCAGTCTCAGATACTGATCAACTAGATCACAAGTTGAAGAAGGAGGTCTAAATTGGGCGAACAGTAGATTTTCTGCCAATTCTGCCAATGCATATTTGTGGAAGGCAGTTTCCAGATATTCACAGTCTTCTTGTGTTTCGACTTTTTGCTTTTTGTATCCGTAAAGGGAATTATAACCATCGGAATATAACTTGAAGGCTTTTATAAGACACTGAGCTGTCGGGGAGGATGGGTATGTTCTCAGCATATTTAAAGTCAGCATCCTTTGGGGACCTATTAAGATACTTTGTGAGTCATGGGCATGTTTAACGTTATATTCCACAAACTGTTGATAAAGCTTTAATATAAGTTCCAAGCTTGAGTATGCATCTTTTGGAAAACTGTAGGAAGTTTTATACATTTCTTCATTAGCCATTTTGTCAAGATAATTCTTCAGCTATTAAAAAAGGTAAATGAGCCTGAAAGTAAAAAAAAAACATCAAAGTAAATATTATAAAGCCCACATATTTCCTGATTACCATTAATGGGAATATATTCAAGGAACGAATATACCGATAAATATACGTAAAAAATTTATTCATTCAACAAATAAAGGGATATGGAGTAAATGTATATGGGACAAAATCTCTATAAATACATGGCAACATTAAGCAAATGGAACATTACTTTCATTGTTGTTCTTCATCTTGAAAATACTATGAGGTCTTCACCAAAGAGCAAACACTCATACAGTTCAAGACAGCCCCTAGCACCGGTTTGAGTTCACTTGCTGAACGTTGAACAACGCTTAAATCATATATCCTTTTACCATGGATGCGGGATCGTCATCAAGCATAACATATCAGGTAAAGTACTCTTACAAACACTGTCATCCGTTCCCCGACATAGAGGCCAATAGACAATACAATATAAAAACGATCACAGGGCACTCATCCAAAAATTGTCTCCATTGTAAATTTGTATACCTATCATCTCCTCAAATAAGCAAGGTGTGTGGTGGCACAGCAACGGTAGAAAAAAAATCAAATTTCCAACATTTGCGGTATTTTTTATATTTCACATACTATGTACCTAATGTTGCAACAATCACTGTACGGTACGGCAATGGTGAGAACGTTGATTTATTTATAAAACATTGTTTTTAAACCAACACTAAGCAGGACTAAATGAATAACCAAGTGATGGATCAGAGACTCCAAAGGCTTCTTTACGATCTCGAAGAGAAGGTAGATAAGGTAGACTATCTGAAAATGAAAACTTCATAAAAATAAAGAAAAATTCTAGCCACGTGCACCCTCAGAGAGCTTGGGCGGAAACAAAATTAAGAAGTATTATCAAATATATAATTATGCATCGTATAAACCATATGAAATTGATTTCTGAATATGGCCCTTTTCAGGATCCATTTTTTCAAGTTTTTAAGTAGGGAGAAAATGGGACTTCCCATTTAGTGATTTGTGCGCACTGTGAAATAAATATATGGGGCAATTTAAGGAGCATGGATTACTTTTAGTATTTTCACTTTGTTTGATTTCAAGATCTTGGAACAAGTATTAATTAGTTTTTTAAGTGTAAGAGAAGGGTGGTTACAATTTGGTATTCTTTCGGGTGATTTGTTGACTCTTTCGTTTTTATACAAGCTTATCCCTTAAACAAACCTCAGAAAAGAATGAATATGAAACAATAATTAAATCGTATTTGAACCATTATTCTGGGGAAACGCTACAAAATGCGCACATAGATTAATAAGGATATTGGCAATCCGTATGCAAATTTTGGCCAAAATCAAAAGATGGCCTTTTGGGGGGTACACTTTGAAAGAGAGACACTAAATTGATCCTTTATGCCGATTTGTGCATTATATGCTCATCTATACGTTCACCTGCGGCAATCTACGTTGTTTTCATATAAATCAAAAATTTAGGAATGAAAATTATTAGTATTTTTTAATGGAAATAATATGTATAATTATGGTAAACAATCCAAAAAGTAACATTTCTATCTCATTAAAACGAGAGCTCAATTTCTATTGTTCTATTTCAACCACGTCCCCGCCTGCATCGACTTGATTGTAAGAAAGCTTGGCAAATAAAATCGAAAGATGTGTGCAATATATATACTGATGGTATAAAAATAGTTTAATTTTTACAAAACAAGAAAGCCAAATGTTGAATTTTGATAGTGCATTCACTTGAGAAATTCACACATGAACAAGTACACCATAACTGACAAAATAAAAAGAGCATTCACCTCAAGCGCTAGGAATCTTTTTACGGACTTTACACTGCACTAAAGACAAACTCACCGTAAACGAACAAATAAAGGGATTTGGAGTAAATGTACAGGGTACAAAAGTAAAACATGAATATTTAGTATATAGAAGTGATTCTTCTAATTCGTCAATATATAGTACACAATATGTAAATAAACGATGAAATAAAACTAGAGGAATGTATTCGAAAAAAAAGAATGCTATTATATGTACCCGCCCTGTTAGAGTATTTTCTTCGGATGATGTTTATATTGCATAACTATTTGGCCTGGTCAATACTTGGCCAATACGCAGTAAATATTTTTTCAAGTAAGTGTGAAAGCAAAACTGAAAATATTTGAGATTCCACAAGTCAAACATATATACTCAACAACAAAAGAATGCACCACTAACGTGTATTTCTATGTACCTTAAAATTCAACAGCAAATATCTTCAAATACTTGCTGGAACAACTTGAAAGTTTTACACATTGTTTCTCTTATCACAAAGTCAAAATTCTGAATTTCATTTCATTTTCCCAAAAACCACCTTTTCACCCAAAAATGCAAAAATTTTTGAAAAGGATGATTTTTTGAACCATTTATGCTCCTACCTGTAAGATTTGGTAAATTTTTACAGTTTTTTGTAACTTTTGACAATACAACTTCCAAACAAGCTCATTCTGAGGAAAGCAATTCTCTGACTTGTGTTTTCTCACACATTCAACAGAAACCGTTGCTTTGACTTAAAATGACAAATTTTTTTTGACAAAAATTGACTTGCTTGTTCTGGACATTTTAAATTGAAAAATACATAAAAATTACTAACGTAGCTAAAATATCTAGGGAGCTAGACGATACATGTGCATTTTCTGAAAATATAAAAGTTAATTCGTATGACCTTTAAAAATAGGTAGAAATACTTCGACGAGGTGTACATTTATTGTTGCTATCCAGCAAATGTCATTTTTTTAAATTCTTTTTTTGTTTTTAATCTATTTTTTCTTCAATTCATTTTGCGAGGTTAACTGCATTGCATTGGACTGCATTCTAAATCATATAAAATTCCAGGCAGCGAACCAGCTTTTGGTTCCTTTGGGATATACAGTGGGCTTTTTGTGCCTAGTAAAACTTATCATCGTAGGATAAATATTTTTTGTGTATTAACATGATTTCGCCACACAGTGTGGTCACATATTTTTTAATCAAAAGATAAGATATAAATTTCAAAAATTGAATTCGGTAGAACATGAGTTAGATGTAACTGTTGCAATAACAAAATACCTAAGTTACTGCAAAGATTTAATCAAAAATGTTAGTACCTAACCTGCTAGCTAAGTTTAATAGCTATTATTTTACCTCCTGTAAGAAAGTTCTTTTATAGTAAAACAGTTTTATTTTCGCATAGTTTTCGAAAGAAATAGCGTTGACTGCACTATTGCAATAGTAAGCTCTGCTGTTGTGGAAGACTATTGATTTCTACGTCAATCATCATCAATCATCACGTGCGGGAGGCGGAGTTTTGTTCTGCCCGACAAGTGGTGGTACTTACTGTGCAGTTTCTAAGAGTGTCGTCTGCTACAGCGCTAAAATTTTTAATTTGTATTTTTTTTTGGGGGGGGGGGTATTTTGGTTGGGGGCATTCTGACAGATTTTATTGGAAAGAAGAAGAAATGAAAAAAAAGCTTCGTGTGTACACACATGTAATTCATTCTCCCAATACAGTTGATGAAAATAAAACAGTGCTATCTTACAACAGTCATTAGAACTGAGGAAAGACGACCCTTATACTGTTTTAGTATCGAACAACAAAATGTAATACTGTCTGTTTTTTTAATTTTTGTTCATATTTGTTATCATTGTTTAAATGTATTGTTTAAAAGTATTTGCTGCAACCATTATGGGTTAAATAGTTTTCAATAAAATTACTTTGTTTTGGTCTCTTGAAATATATTATTTCATTGCTAAAATAGGTTTCCTTCATGTGTTGATGTAATGGTGTAATATGTATTGGGATCATTTACACATGGAAATTGACATCGGAATCAGTTTCCACAGATGCAGTTAAAAATTGACAGGATAGCAAACAAGCCAAAGAAAAATTTTCAAATTCAGCGGTTCAAAATATAGTCAACAGTCAGTATAATAATAATATTAATGTTGTGTTTTACATTGACTATGGAAAATAGTAGCCAGGGTGATGGACAATAGTGCACTCCCCTTCGGGTCGTGCACTATTGTCCATCACCCTGGCTACTATTTTCGCATAGTCAATGTAAAACACAACATTATTATGTAAATAGTAAAATTACAAATTCAGCTGTCCAAATAAATAAACCATATCTAGATGACTTCAGCTAATCGACCGGCAGAGTTGGCTTTTGGTACAATTTTAGTTAATCTATCGTGGCATTGGGCTTTGGGGACACATAAATGCGACTTTAAAATGATTTTTGCTTCATGAGCACAATTTGGAAGGTAAATAAAAGAACCACTGCACGAATTTTCCTTTGTTCACATCTGATATTGCAGTGTGCATGGAGTCCGTAAAAAGATTCCCTGAGCTTGAGGTGTATACTCCATATCCCTTTTGTCCATTTTGTTCATTAACTAAATTTGTAACTACACGCATCAATGGACACCCATAGGCTTATCTGAGAAGTTTGTTGCAAAATTTTGGGGATGCATAGTCATCAAAATGTGTTGTAACTGACAAATGAAATTAAGACAGGAGATAAATGAATGTCAAACACATTCTGAAATCAAAATATAATTTGGTTCTCCAGATTCCAGCCTGTAAGAGACAATATACTATTCATAAATTTGACAGAGGAGACATCGTATTTTATCAAGTTTCAGTTGATTTCAAGCTGCCAGGAATTTAAGTAGGGTATTGTGGTATTTTTATGTTTTCATCATAATAACAAAATATCGAGGTTACTGTGAATTTAGGTTCTGCATATGCGCATTTCGACAACTTATGTCTCATCAGTGCAGATAAAATCAAAACTATTGGAAATCCATGAACCGAAATATATGTAAAAGCTGATAGAGAACAAATTACCAATATGATCTAAATAGGAAAGCCAAAATCAGCTAAGGACAGAGCTATGCAAGAGGGAGATACTCCTTAGGTTTAACAAAATTTTCTTAATTTTAGATATTGCAAATTTTTACTGAAATAAAATCGGTTTTCGGGCCAGCACCGAAGTACTGGCTACTGGGTAAATAGATAATTACGATGAAGGTACGTTGTTTAACACTACATTTTATTCGTCTGAGTCACTTATAATAATGCTGGACAACTGATGAGATGAGAGAGCAACCGTCGAAATATACGAACATAGCGACATTATAATTTTATGGAATAACGCTCACAGTAAGTAAGTAAAAATGCATAATCATTTTAATGTGCCTTCACTACTTACCTGTATCAGGAATCTTCACCCGTTAAGGGCGAAAATTCACGGAGGACATATTTATACAAGGTAACACTTTATTCAAATACAAAAATGTAACAATTAACTAATTGGTGGTATATTTGAGATATCGCGCGGGATCTGAGCAAAAGTATTATGTGCTAAAACGAGGTTAAAGCGTGGAATTAACGATAACCTTACCAATCGATAATTTTTTTTATTTCCATTAAAAATCTTTGCAATATTCTTAATAAAACATGTTGCCTCTAACATACGCCTTTACCTATAAGACCACAAAGAGATATGCAGAATTTCTAAATTAATGACTTTTATCAAAACCAACTGATTGTCTTTCTTCCCAATTTATGTGCGCAGTTCATGTTACAGCCTGCTGTCCGATTTTAGGGGCACGGAAGGATGTAGATCTAGAGGTCCAGATATGTTACCTTTTCCAACATTTTCGAAACGATTGGAATCCGGGATCCTTTCAACTCGTTTACTATACACAACGGCGCACAAGTGAAATCTAGTGTATTCTATCATACATGGGCAATGTCAAAAGATATATATGTTTGGGAAACATGCCGCCTACTTGGAGATTGTGTTTCGTGACATTAGTTTAGTTCGTAACGATACGAATTGTCCAGCCGGCAACCATTTCAGACTCCAAAGTCATCCTACAAAATATGAAAGCAACGGTTCTTGTTGAGGTGCACAGAGGTCAGGAAAAGAGGCGAAGGTTGGACTAAAGGAGCATTTCAGACTTGGTACTTTTTAAAACCTAGGACCTAAATGTAAAACAGTCGTTATATGCCTAAAAAAGTTACGACTTTGTTTATATGGGATATTCATATACTGTGAAAGTACTTTAATTGTTCGTGGTGTTCCAATATTCGTGTATTTCGTGGTTCGCTGAAACCACGAAATATCATTGAAATACATTTTCAGAGTTTTAATGCAAAAAATTCGTAACAACGAATTTAAGTACCTACGAAATAGTAGTATTTATGAAGACCACGAAAATTGATGTTCAAGAATAAAGGTACTTCCACAGTACTAGTTTATCACCGTTCTAGTGTACCAACTACTTGGAATTTCAAGTATTGTTTTAATGTGCATGACCTGCGTTGAAGACTGATCGGTCGAAAATATGGTATATTCATCAATTTTCTTTTTTTTCCATTTCACTGCTTCATACGATGTAATTTTTTAAAATAATTTTTAGTATTACCCAATACTAACAGCTCAAATGTCCATATTTACCTCTTTTTCTAAAAAAAAATCATTCCAGGAAAAGAGCTCTAGTAATTGGGCTAAGGTGGCCGAATGTTTATCAATCATTTAACTGAAGAGACATAAGTTGTCGAAATGCGCATACGCAAAAAATAAATTAACAGTAACATCGGATTTTGTTACTAATTAAGTATATAAAGTATGTCTTAACAACAACAGTAACGACGAAACAATCTTCCATTATATCTTTAAGAAAGACTCAATCTAACTATTTGTAGATATCAAACTCGCTTATGACCAAGTCTTTTTACGAAAAATATTTCCTTCTTCAGACATAAGTTGATGTCTTTAAAATATCTGTCGTGGTTTACTTTGAAAAGAGCAAAAACACAGTCCCAAAAGCTGCTAAGTCAGGGATTTGTTCAGCCTATGTTAATTTCATCCCTAAAGAAATTCTTTGGCCGTCACCATAACATCATTGAAAGATATGACGTGTCAGTGTTCAAAATGAAAGTGGACATATTCATCTATATTCACGTCTTCCCGGATTGGACTAAACCGATTTTAGCCTTTTCCTGGGTTGACTCACTTACAGTGTGACAGATGCAGTTAACAGAGCAGGACATGCTTACCCTTCCGGAGCACCTGATGTCACTCTCAGTTTCATGGGAGTTCACACCGTGAGTGCCTTGGTTTTAAATGTTGTGTTTTTCATTTCTATGCTTTGTAGCTGGTTAACCTCATTGTTTACTGTGTTCTCCTTTTTTCCATATTTTCTTTGGACTTAATTTTTTATGAATACCACTCCCTTTTCCTTCGGTATTCTACTACCGTTGTTTACTTTAAAAAAAATAAATAAGAAAAGATTCCTCGAAACCCGGTGTTTCGCCTGCTCAGTAAGGTATTAGGACAATACTAACATTTATATATTTTCTGAATTCCAAAAATTAACTGGTCTTTAAGAGTTTCAGGAAATTTACCAAAATTGGAATAAAATATTTTTGCAATTTAGGTATTGAAAATGACTGTTTTCATCAAATTGTATTTAAAATTACATGG
>MJUU01001004.1:26249-39633 GCA_002080025.1 Modiolus philippinarum
CAAAAAAAAAAAAAAACAGAATCAAACATTTTTGCAATTTTATTAATTAAAATGTTTGTTTATTTCAAGTTCACTCAAAAACCATGGTTGCTAAGAAGAATTTCAAAAAATTGCTTTTTTTTGACAGTTTAACGAAATCTACCAATGTTGGAACCCTGTTTTTTTTTATTCCTTTCACATTTAAACATATGCTTGGTTCCAAAGAATTGCCTTTTTTCTTAGTCCATATACGGAAAAAATACGAACATACACACACACACACACCAAAAAAAAATAAAAAATTCCAAAATCCATTTCTTTACAGCTGGAGATAATTTTCTGACCATTATCTAGCTTTAATTTGTCCAATTTTGACACAATTCCATTAAGATTAAAAGACTCTATTCCAACTATGAATAGTTTTAACAATTTGACGCCGACGATGACGACGACAGAATTTGGATCCCTATATCTCGCATTCGTGACTTTCGTCGCAGGCGAGACAAAAAAAAAAAGAAAATGAGACAAAAATAGGAAAAAAAGATGAACACACTAAAAACGGTTTTAAGGTGCTAAACCATGAATTTTGTCTCCGAATGCCTCTCATGTCAAACAACACATGTTTCTGTCATCGTAAACTTGTATGCAAAGTTGAAGAAGAGTGGCACGTGTCTCATCTGATCGGCATATCTTTTTGATAACCTTCCATGAAAAAGCCACCACGACCTTAAAAGTAATATATGAAAGGCACCTTATGAAAGGGGATGTTTTCAAAATGCCGTCGGAAAGCCTGTGCGAAATTCCATTAGTTCCCCCCCCCTGACCATGGACAGTTTTCCTTTAAATGTGTCCTTGCTACTTTCTTTAGTATTTGCGTATTTGATTCATGTTGTGTATGCTATTTTTAATCGTTCAAAAAACATACTGTGTATGTTTACATTTAGTAACACACTCAATTGATTTTCAATTGAGTTATACCTTTTTCTGTCTCGTTTGGAACGTTGTTTTTTGTCATATCCTTCTAACCTTGACTTGGTTTTCCGATAACGAAAGTATATCAAACTCATAAATTTAAACCCAATTACGAGACAGCAAATAAAACAGTTACGTAAATGTTTACATAAAGTAGTACACGTTTATTTAGGGCGCGCGAAATTTTTAAATCTTAGTTAAACTAAGTTTATCAAGGAAAACCATATTTAACGAGCAGATAGTCCCCATTTTGAAAGAGAGAACACTTCCATTTTCTGATGACTAGAGATTTCGAAAATATATACTTGTTCTCCAAAGCTTCATAATATTATTTTGAATTTGATTTAAAAAATACTATCACCTTTAAGCAAAGTATGTATTAAAGCGTGGTTAAAACGATAACCCAGGGGAACTAGGTTTACCTATCGATATTTTTGTTTTTCTTCGCAACGTTTTCAATAAAAACATGTTGCCTCGAACATACGCCTATACATTTAAAACCACAATACTTTTATCAAAACCAACTGATTGTTTCTCTTCCACATTTACAGCCTACTACCCCACTATCGCCAATTTCTAAATTACGAGTTGTATTCGGAACTTTTACCAAATTTTCATAAACCACAGTCAATCAAATGGAAGCATAATTCTAAAATTCTGATAGATGTTAATAATGGGCTAATGGAGAGAAAGGGAGCAAGTTGGAAAACTTAACGTCTTTATAGTTATAGTCATGCTGAGTCCCCTTAAGACAACCATGAGCCCAACTCAAAGCATATTTGAAGATTCGATGTAGTGAAGACATATCTTTTCTCCATGATAATTATGTTTCCGTATCATCCGACAATGACCATTTATTTTGTATTATATTTTATTTGCAAAAAGCTGGATTGCCTGCTTTCGTGACAGAGTATAGTCACCCTGCTTAACTCTCAACAATCCCAATTTAGGACATGCTCAATTATCACAAAAACAGTACTGTCTTACTTTGGTATCGGAAATAGATGGCCTAAGATAAATTGTGATAAAGAATACTCTTCAATATGGGCGTTTCAGTTGTGGATTCTCAAGATCCATCTTCAAGTGAGTTTAACCACTGCAACAGTTTATTTCTGCACTTAATTCTCATCTCCCATTACATAAGTTAAAAGTAGTACTTCGATATTTAATGAATAAGTCTTTCTTTACTAAAAAAAGGATGAAAACGATAATCGTATTTGGTGCACTTTGATTTGGTGCTACGTTAATATAAACCTTTGTCTGTTACACTGTTAACTTTGTATGTTATACGGATTTTCCTTACTGGTCTCTACCTGTAATTGATTCGGACTTTTGTTGTCACTTTCATTTATTTACACATCACATCGATTAAAACCAAAGGTTAACAGCAGATTTCTTGTCGAATTTGAAGTACAAGTTATCCAGTAGACCATAGAAATACCATTAGCAGATTTATGCCATTACTTAAATGAAGCCAGGTTCAAACATAGGCTTGTTTTAAAAAAAGCTAGATATTAGTACTTTAATTTCTATTTCGTTATATGCATATATATATCATATTTTTTTCTTCGAGCAATCCCCTGTTTAAGGAGAATTTTCTCCTTTTATGAACCGGAAATTCAAAAGAGTACTGATACACCGTCATCAGCATCATACCTAGACTTGTGCCTGTATGCATCACTGGTGAAGTAGGTTATGCTCACCCTACATATAATGACACTCCTGTTTTTTAAGAGTTCATACTACTGTAAGCAATTTATTCAATGTGGCGTTTGTATTATGTTCTGTCTATGTTATCTTCGTCAATCACGTTCTCTGTCTTCATGCGCTCCTTATAGTGCCATGTATTCTGGATTTATGATTTTTGGTTGCTGCTTCGGCATTTATTTAAAAATAATTTATTAGAATTTATCAAAACTTAAGGACAAGCGTTATGATTTCGACTTTTCAATAGTGAATTTTCCGTTTTTGAGCAGTAGTATTCCCGCATATCTAGCAAATGGTGTCTGCTTTGCCATTGTCAGTCGTGTTTGTACTTTAAACAACGGCAGCGGGATACCGAAGGAACAAAGGAGTGAAATTTACAAAATTTAAATCGAAGTCCAAAGACACGACCAAAACGTGAACACAGAAAACAATGACGTTATACAGATACATAGCACAAAAACAGAAATTACAGCATTCAAAACAAAAGCATTCAGAGTGTGAACTCCAGTAAAACTGAGAGTGATATCAGGTGCTCCGGAAGGGTAACCATGTCCTGCTCTGTGAACAGCACCCGTCACACTGTGAGTGATTCAATCCGGGAAAATGTCAAAGTCGGTAGTCAAATCCAGGAAAACATGAATCTAGCTGAATATGTCCACTTTCATTTGGGATATTGACACGTCATATCTTTCAATGATGTTATGGTGACGGCCATAGAATTTCTTGGGGGATGAAATTAACATAGGTTGAACAAATCCCTGACTCAGCAGTTTTTAGGACAGTGTTTTTGCTCTGTTAAAAAAATTACTGTACAAACTACACGCTCGACATTAACGAATCAACTATGTACACTCCATATCCTGGAGAGGTAGGTATATTGCTGCTAAGAAAGGGAAAGTTCACAATTGGGAAATTAAAATCATCACGCTTGTCATATAGCTTAGATTTCAAACGTCCATCTTCGTCAATATATTATAAAAGATCTAGGTACGAAGCTGAAGTAGGTGTTTCAGTTGTTTCTTTAATTTCAAGCTCATTTGGATAGATCTGATGTAAATACCCTTAAATTTAGGATTATTAAGAGAAAGTACATCGTCTATGTAGCGGAAGCTGAAATTAAAGGACTGGGCTAAATGCTTTTGTTTTCTTTGAATAAGCACTTTAAAACTTGGCCTCGTACGAGTAACGGAAATTGTCAGCTCAAAGCGGCGCACAGTTTGTTCCCATGGGACATTTTGATTACGTCGGTTTCAGTGTACTTCTTGTTTGAATCAGTGTGGTTCTTCACAAAATATGTCTTGTCCTTCCCTATAACTAAATAGGTGTATCTGCGTTCTCCATTTTTTGTGCAGAAACATTGATGTATTAAATCTGCAATTACTGTTTTCAGTTTATTGTGTGGAAGGGTTGTATAAAGAGTAGAAAAGTCAAAAGTTTAAATGCTATGGCAATGGGTAAGACTGGTAAAGGATAGCTGTTCAAGGAGATCCACATTTGATTCACACCGCTTGTGTAGTAAGCTTTATTACAGTAATTTTTCAGGCCATTTCTGACTGCGGTCAACAAAGTAGTGAGGAGCTGTGAAAGAGATTAAGGGGTGCATCTGGAAGACCCGGCAATGAATCTCTGTTTGTATGGATTCTTATGAAGTTTAGGTACCCAGTAAATGTCAGGGAGTTGATTGTTTCATCATTAGCTTTTATGCCAAATGATTCTAACACTGAAGTGTGATTTTTTTTACAATCTCACCCCTCAATATTGTAGTAAGGGTGTCTGATGAACTTTCGACGCCCATCTCCTTCACAAGACAGTTGAGATAGTGTTTCTTACACACAAAGAGTATGTTGTTAGAAGTTTTGTCTGCAGGGACAATGACGTAATTTTCATGGAGGTTGGACAGAGTTCTTACTACAAGGGGATTTTCAAATATACTGGGATTTCTGGATTTCATAGCTGTTTTAGGCGCTGGATGTGATTTACAATTAATAACTTTATTGACCTGATCCAGTCGGACAATGTCTCAACGTCCTCTTTCTCTTTCTTTGCCCACTTTCTAGCATAGTCTTCAACTGTATCCATCAAAATCTTGAAGTTGTACTTCCAGTTGATGTGATGGGGCTCTAGAAATTTGGGAAATTTTGAAAAGATATCTCGTAGTTTGAGGTTGTCTACGATATCTAGGTCACCAGTTATAACGTGTCCAGCCGGACTATAATTGAATGGGGAAGAGGAGCAAGCACAATCAGGTGGTTTGGCTTTAAAGTCATCAATTTGGATGTCACGCAATACCCGTTTGTAATTGAAAATGAAAGTTGCAATTGTTTTAGCGTAGGAATATGAGATAAGTGGAACTGATTGATCATTAAAATAAGGAGGAATGTTTGATGTCACTGTTTTGCTATGTAGAATGTTAGCAAGATTTATAGCGTCCAAGTCTTTATTGGCGAATTGAATTGTGATAAATGTACGGTTATCAGGTTTGTTGGCGGATGTGGTGACAGGATTGAACAGTCGATGGTTCGATATATCCAAAACAATCGCTCTTAATTTATATTCTAGGGAAAAACTATCAGTTACGTATGATGCTAAACATGTTTTGTAGAAGGAATGAAATTTTGAAAGTGGCAAGGAATACAGTTTGGTACGAATGAGATGAATACCTAGAAGAATGGTCATGAACGGAAGAAGACCATTAATTGAAATGTCATGTAGACTTGGGCAGAATAGTGCCTATGTCCATGACTACGTGGTCTGCATTGGCTTCCATTCAATATATTCATCACATTCACCGAACTGCATCCTGGACTTGGCATATTGCCTACACTTTTTATGTTGTCATTGCAACCGTAGGGTATTGCGGTCCTTTATTCTCTGATCCAGTATTCCTCTCTTTGTAGACGGTTAGGTGTACAAAGTGTAGGGTTATTTGTTTTATGAAATATTTTCTCGATAATCCTGACTTCTATGTTTACAATGGAGTGGTCAGTTTGGTTGAAATGTGCGTAAACATGTCGGGTCTTGTTGTCCTTGACCTCGTATCTATGTCCGCACATACGTTTGTTCAACCCAACTTTTGTTTCCCCTACATATAATAATCCACAAAGAGAGCACCCTAAGCACACTAAACAGCGATTGTGTCATCACAAGTTATGATCAACCACTGTTGCAATTATAACTACAGAGTACTGTCGTCATAATGAGTTAAAATATCATTACAATGTTTCTATTTTGCAAATGAATATTTTTCATTTTTGAGGAGATCCAGAGTTAACTACCAAACACAGAATTTGACTTACTAGTAATTTTTATCTGTAGTGTGACGGATGACAAGGGTGGTGGAGCAGATCTTGTGTACGTGTACATTACCAGGACACTTTGTGACAACGCCAGCTTTTAATTATGGGCGTTCACCTATTCTGTGTTGCAGTTTAATGACGTTCTTGTTCATTTCAATTGCTTCTTTAGTCTGCAAAACTAAGTTATCGGACTTGATCTGTTCTTGTTGCGTTTCTAATTAAGTCACCCAAACTATTTTAGATAAAAAGGTACATGTACCGAAGTTACTGTGAATATAGTTTCTGTATATGCGCATTGCGACAACTTTTGTCTCCCCAGTGCAGATCAAATCAAAACATTTAGCCTCATGGTGACTTCAAGATGAAGAACAACAATAAAAGCGTTGTTCCTTTGCTTGTTTTTACCACGTATTTGTAGAGACTTTGTCTCATGTGCATTTACTCAATATCCTTTCATTCACCATTTGAAAATCCATAAACCGAAATATATGTAAAACCTAATAGAGAACAATTATGAATATGATCTAAAAACGGAAAACCAAAATTAGCTAAGGACAGAGCTATACAAGAGGGAAAAGATACTCCTAAGGTTTTAACAAAATTTTCTTAAATTTAGATATTGCGTGTTTCCAAATAAAACTAGTTTCGGGCCAGCACCGAAGTACTGACTACTGTGTTGGTAAATACCCTCGGGGACTTACAGTCCACCAGCAGTTACATCGACCCAGTGTGGTAATAAATAACAAAATACCGAAGTTACTGTGAATTCAGTTTTTGCATATACGCATTTAACTTATGTCTCATCAGTGCAGATCAAATCAAAATATTTAGAAATCCATAAACCGAAAAATGTGTAAACCTGATAAGGAAACAAATTAAAATTAGGATCTAAAAAAGGTGCCAAAATCAGCTAAGGACAGAGCTATGCAAGAGGGGGATACTAGGTTTGAACAAAATTTTCTTAAATTTAGATATTGCGTGTTTCCAAATAAACCGGTGTTCGGGCCAGCACCGAAGTACTGGCTACTGGGTTTATGAATACCTTATTGAATCACAGTCCACCAGCAGTGGCATTGGCCCAGGTGACTTATTGTTTTTTAAATCTATTTCTGTCATCAGTGAAGTCTGCAAAACGAAAGCTGTGAAGACTTCACGTTTTTACTGTGTTTTTCTTCTTCTATTTTTCTTTTGCTCTGTGCCTCGAAATTACATAGTAATCAAAAAAGCATACGGTTTTACAGGAAGCTTGCCAAGAATGTGTGGAATTAATTGATTATCTTAATAAAATCCGTTGTCATGAAAACGAAGAAAGGGAAAATTTATATTGCAATGGTTGCCTTTTTCAAGATTGCCACCAAAATATCGAACATAAAAAAATCCACTTTGTCCGATTTCAACGAAAATAAATTTCTGGATAGATTTTGACGCTTCCTTTCTGCTGCTGATACACACATGATCGATTTTTGACATTTTTAATTTTTTTTTGGGGGGGAGGGGTGAAAAAAAAGATGCATAGGTGGCTGAATGTTAACGTAAAGTATCTGCTGACTGTGCTGGACCGTATCAAGCCAGCTTAATTGTTTTTATCATATAAAGAATCGGGGACTGGCCAAACACAAACCCTAGGCAAGAAGGTTAATGCGACTTGCGATATTGTATTCGACCAATACGTCATGATTCGCTCAAAGATACAATAATTTTAATATTTTTTTTTTTTTGGGGGGGGGGGGGTAAATTGACGGTTGTTATACCAGGTTTTTGTCGAACAACACAATATTACACAGTCAAGACCACAGAGAAACAGTATTTTCAATGTCTGATTTTTAACCACATGCGTTCTAATCTCTAAGAAAAATATCTTTGTCGCTGTATGTACGTTTACAATTATTACATGTAAAACGGCCTAAATGCTATCGGTATATCGAACAATATTTACAATGATCATTGTTGATTTATTAATAAATGCTCAACGTCCAGTGAGCAACATCTTGGTCAAACCAAGACGACAAAAAGTCAGTCAACTCAAAAATACAAGCAAACGAACAAAGAAACAAAAACGGGGGAAAAGGGAAGAAATCGGTAGGGACAGGATTCTTAGTCTTCCATACGATCCTCGGTGACAAAACAGAAAATATAATAACTGGAACAACTGTTCCACCACACTCCCCGCCTAATATCCTGGGGATATTACTAAAACTTTCAATGATTTTTTTACACTTATCATAGAACATAAGATGAAATAAATGAACTGTTGAAATCCATCACACAGTAGTATCTATTGTTACAATCTAAATATATACATTATGTAGAGTTTTCTTCAATAAGAAGTATCATGTCCATGATCGGACAAAGGTAGGTGTTGGTGTGCCATCGACAATCACTATTACTTCAGCTTTCTGCTGTTTTTATCAGAACTCTGGTAGATCTTCTAGATAAAATCATTCGTTCTGTGTTCTTGTCCTACGTGTAGAACACGTTTCAAAGAGTTCCCGCTTCTTTGGGGGGGGGGGGGGGTTGAAGGTATTGTTAATTAGACAAATCCTGGGTATTTTTGGTGCCATTGGGCCCATGATTTGTAATCCTTAGCTCATATCTAGAGCATCTCCGTTGACAAAGAAGACCCATCGTAGAGTCCTCAACAGCTGCTGTTGTACGGTAAGTGCCGTTTTCTTTGGCGGACACATACCTTATGAAAGGATTTTCATACTTTGGAGACCCGTTGTTCAAATTGTTATGTTGTCTGTTGTGATTTAAAATATTTAGGGATATTTTGAGAATAACTGCCATTCATGCATCAAGTCTTCTAAAATGGGCTGGTCCCAGTTTATCGTCTTTTGGATTAAGTCTTGAAAGAGGAGTTTTCTGCGCAAGATAACGGGAACAAGGAGTGGATCTTAAATCCTGTTGATGGGTGAAAGTATACCTCTATGAGTTATTGGTTTAACATCTGTAGATATCTGGAACTGGAATTTATCAGTATTCAAGTCCAAACGTAGCCCTAAGCTCCGCTGTAATGGTTTACCACCAGCTTGCAAGTCTAATTCTTTAGAATTTGAATCGATATCACTTGCAGCAAATGTGGACATAACTTCTGATTTATAAGAGGCAAATAGGAGAAGTCCGCGATTCTCTAATTAAAGGGCCCATGTTCATTCTGCAATTCCTTGTCTGCGTAGGGGCAGGAAATTAACCTGAAATGTACGTAGGAATATGGGGCAACCTGTTCATCGATTTTGTTGGAGCTGGAAATTAACTCAACAGCGACATGGAAATCTCTTTTGATCGTAGTCAAGAGCTGTGTGGATCCGATTACATTCTGTAGCCACTCGTTTTGATAATTTTTGATTGCAATCCGATTTTGCGATTTTCAAAATAGCGACCGTTGCTATGGAAATAGAATAAAAGCTGCGAAAATTAAAGTTCTCCAAATTTGATGAAATTTCACAGAAGTTCAATAATGGCGACCGTTGCCATGTTATCGGAAAAAGGGGGGATTGAGTGTTCCAAATTTAAATGTTTACAGGAAGGCTGTGTAGGAACCGTAGAATATATTTACAGGGTCAAATTTGAAATGAATTGGTTTAGATTGTGCTACTTTCAAATTGCAAAATGGCATTGGATAACCTTGCATCGCATATAACTCGAGTTCAATTTATTTAATAGTGAAATGTTATACTAATCTTGCACATCTGCAAAATCTGGTTGGAATGCCAATATATCAAAAATGAAACGCATGGGCAATGAGGCTAAAAATACAAATGATGGATGGGAGTAGCATAGGCCCAAACGAACAATACATCATATTTAAAGTGTATTCTGAATACAAAAAGGATATAAAAAAAGAAAAATTACCATATTTAGATAAAACGGCGATAATAAAATTTCCCCGCGTTTCAACGAATAGCGGGAAAAATTTGTATTAAAGGTGCGTTTGTTTGGTATGTTAGTCACGTGACTATGAAGTTAAATCACTCTCTCCCTGACAGTCGTAGTGTCAGGTTTCATTATGTCGCCCAAGACGTAGTCGGGACGACATATTGTTTTTGGTCTATTTTTTTTTTTTTTGGGTTACTATTCTTTCTTTCTTCCAATGATTTTTGTCGGCCTATTTTCTCAAAGATGCCTGGACAGAATTCATTCATACTTGGCATAAAGTCGAAACACCATGAGAAGATGTGCATGCACCGTAAAAAATTTTCAAAATGGCTGCCATTTTCAAGGTGGAGGCCAAGTTACGAACGACTGATTTTGGACATTTTTAGCTGGTTTTCAAAAACCAAGTTTCACTGATGGATGAAAGTTTATGGAAAGCACCTGCCTAATGTTTTGCAGCTTCCATATAATTTTGGTCGGAATCGGGATAACAACAAGGCCGCTGTTACCAAAAATAGATTAACAATGAACCCTATGGGAAAAGATTTTCAGGACTTTTTTCAGAAAATTGTTTGATGTAATCAAATGAAACTTTGCAGGTAATAAGACAAACATAAGATGAAAAGTAGGCTGCAAAAAAAAAATATTCAAAATGGCCACCATTTCCAAGATGGCCGCCAAAATACGTAGAAATTTTAAGTTTGTCCGAATTCAACGAAAATTGATTTCTAGGTAGATTTTGATGCTGCTAACAAGCTGGAATCCCCAAATTGGCTGTCAGGGGCGACAATACCTATTGCTTGCAATTGCAAATCTAGTTATGTCGCCCAAGACGTAGTCGGGACGACATATTGTCTTTGGTCCGTTTCTTTGTTATTATTATTTTTCATTATTCTTTCTTTCATCCAAGGATTTTTGTCCGCCTATTTTCGCAAAGATGCCTGGACAAAATTCAATTATACTTGGCACAAAGTTGGACCACCATGAGAAGATGTGCATGCACCGACAAAAATTTTCAAAATGGCCACCATTTCCAAGATGGCCGCCCTTTTACATTGAGAAATGGAGGATTCAATATCTCAGGAACTGTATTGAAGAATTTGTTCATTTTGTACATAAATGTTCAGTAAGATGAGAGAAAGGAATTTGTGTGAAATAAAATTTTCAAAATGGCCGTCATTTTCAAGATGACCACCCAAAATACGTCAAAACTTCAACTTTGTCCGATTTCAATGAAAATTGATTTCTAGGTAGATTTTGGCGCTGTAAATAGGATGGAATCATTAAATTTGCTGCCAGGGGCGACATCAGCTATTGCTTGCAATTGCAAATCTAGTTAAGGTCTTTCATCACATGTGAAAGACCTTACTGTATTTCTTCTGATTATTATTATTATTCTTTTTTTTTTCCGCGGCCAAAAGAGTAAAAGTGTCGCGACATATCAATTTGATACTTGGTCAAATTATTCGGCTTAGTGAGGGGTCGAAGCCACTGACAGCCTGAAACCGGTCTATTTTAGTAACGGAGTTATCTCCCCAAAGACCGAAAACCTTGTTATCATGTTTGCTCAAAAACCGTTACCGATATCAAAATTCTGATGTGGGGAAAATGTTGGATTCATCCTCAGGATGTTTCGTTAAGCGAAAAAAAAAAATTGGGGTCGCGACCCCGATTACGCGTTTTTGACCCCGATAAATGCCGATTTCTCAAAGTTATCGGATTTCAATGAAATTTGGTTTCCAGGTAGCTTTCATGGTCCTGATTACAAATATGGGGTCAAAGATTTTTTTTCATCCGCCATTTTCAAAATGGCCGCCATTCGAAATTTTGTTATAGCGATATCTCGGAAACGATAAAAAATTTATGAAAACATTCTGTTGTAAACATACTCCTCTCATGAAGATCTACATTTCTGGTTGGTCAAAAAAAAAATTTTCGTCCGCCATTTTCAAAATGGCCGCCATTCGAAATTTTGTTATCGCAATATCTCGGAAACGGTAAAAAAATTTATGAAAACATTTTGTTGCAAAAATACTCCTCTCATAAAGATCTACATTTCTGGTTGGTCAAAAAAAAATTTTCATCCGTCATTTTAAAATGGCCGCCATTCGAAATTTTGTTATCGCGATATCTCGGAAACGATAAAAAATTTATGAAAACATTGTGTTGCAAAAATACTCCTCTCATAAAGATCTACATTTCTGCTAGGTCAAAAAAAAATTTTGTCTGCCATTTTCAAAATGGCCACAATTCGAAATTTTGTTATCGCGATATCTCGGAAACGATAAAAAATTTATGAAAACATTGTGTTGCAAAAATACTCCTCTCATAAAGATCTACATTTCTGCTTGGTAAAAAAAAAAATTTTGTCCGCCATTTCCAAAATGGCCGCCATTCGAAATTTTGTTATGGCAATATCTCGGAAACGGTAAAAAATTTATGAAAACATTGTGTTGCAAAAATACTCCTCTCATGAAGATCTACATTTCTGGTTGGTCAAAAGAAATTTTTCGTCCGCTATTTTAAAAATGGCCGCCATTCGAAATTTTGTTATCGCAATATCTCGGAAACGGTAAAAAATTTATGAAAACATTGTGTTGCAAAAATACTCCTCTCATAAAGATCTACATTTCTGGTTGGTAAAAAAAAAATTTTCGTCCGCCATTTTCAAAATGGCCGCCATTCGAAATTTTGTTATCGCGATATCTCGGAAACGATAAAAAATTTATGAAAACATTGTGTTGCAAAAATACTCCTCTCATTAAGATCTTGATTTATGGTTGGTCCAAAAAAATTTTCGTCCGCCATTTTGAAAATGGCCGCTAATCGAAATTTGTTATCGCGATATCTCGGGAACGATAAAAAATTTATGAAAACGTTGTGCTGCAAAAATACTCCTCTTTTTAAGATCTTCATTTATTGTTGGTCAAAAAAACTTGCTTACATCACTTTTTTTTCCAATATAGAGAACAAAAACAAACTCTAACATGTAATCGTGGTGAAAACTGGTGAAAGACCTTGCAATTGTTCTCTGAACAATTGTCCTTTTAATATTGTTATTGCTTTTCGCTTTTATTATCTTCAAATGATTTTTGTCCGGCTTCGTTCTCAAAGATGCCTGGACAGAATTCATTTATACTTGGCACAAAGTTGAACTACTATAAGAAGATGTGGATGCACTAAAAAAAATTTCAAAAGGGCTGCCATTTTCAAGATGGCCGCCATGCTACGTCAAAATATTGAGGATTCTATAAATCAGGAACTGAATGGCAGAATTTGTTCATATTTTTGTATTAATGTTTAAAAAGATAAGAGGGAGGTATTCATGCAAAAAAATTTTGCAAAATGTCCGCCACATTCAAGATGGCCTACAAAATACGTAAAAAATTCACCATTGTCTGATATCAACGAAAATTGATTTCTACATAGATTTTGACACTACGAACGACATGAAATCATCGACTTGGACGTCTGGGGCGACATCAGCTATTGCTTGCAATTGCAAATCTACTTATTTTTGTTTCTGCTTGGTTTATTTCAACATTTATTTTTCTATT
>MJUU01001004.1:39995-113396 GCA_002080025.1 Modiolus philippinarum
TTTGGCAAAAGTGGTTGGTTGGTGTTTCCTGGCCGGCGAGATCGTTGTAGACAGAGTTTATTAATTTATGATTTTGAATTTATACATCATTGTCGTATTTAAAGTTGCTGTATTTTTTCTTGCATATTTTTCATACACTGTAACATGTTTTTATGTAAAATAAACTCCAATGTCCGTCTAGCTGTCTGGGCATACGGCAATATGATAATATTGTTTTCTGTTATTTATATTTAATTGGTTTTGAATATTAAGTAGAATTAATGCCCATTTCTTTTCGTCTTATCTATATTTATTATATGTAAAATAGAGTCATCACATTTACTTCAAAGTCAAAACACATTTATTTTATTAATACTTACTTGTTTAAACTGCAAATGATCATAATCTTGTTAAGTCAACGCATACCATATCTCTATATCACTGTGGTCAAAGGTTTGAGTTGTTTTAGTACATTGTAGATCATTGAACACGATCGTATTTATTTACGGTTTTATCGAATATTATAAAGGGATTTAGAATAAATGTGCATGGGACCAATTCCCTATAAATACATGGCCAGATTCAGCATATTGTACAACACTTTCATTGTTGTTCAAACATGCAAAAAACAATGTACACGAGAATTTCGAGTTTTAAAATGTTTCGTACACTGAAAACCCCTTTCTAACCCTTTTATAACGAAACGATAAAGACATAACAAACACAATAATGTTTTCGAGATTGTGAAATGTCATATCATATGTTTGTTATATCAGTAAAAAATATCACTGGCTGATCAGGGAAAATGATTATTATATGATACTAATTGCAATTTGTTAAGCACTAACTATTACTAAATATTTAGATTGATATTCATTTTAATAAAAAAACATTCTGTACAAACGGAAGTAAAATACCTAAGGAACATGGGGTCTGTTTAGTACAAAAATTGGAAGACAGAGACATCGCAATACGAAATAAAAAAAAACAAAGACAAAACAAAGGCATGAGACAGCCACAAGTCCGGAAATATAACAACACTATTAAGAACGAATGCGCTTATAGTGTGAACTCACGTAAAATCGAGAGTGACCTCAGGTGCTCAAGAATGGCAAGCATGTAAAAGAATAATTGCTGTGTAAACAAACTGAGTTTCGATATGGTTTCCCAAGTTTAAAATTACAATGTACTTACAGTGCGACGAAAAAAGAAAAAAATAAAATAAAATATGTTTCTAACGCACACAATGCCCCGCCTCTCAATTGTTTTGAACAATGCTGTATTTCCTGATCAGCAAAGCATGAAGTTGGTTTTATGGATATATTTTTATTATGTTTTTTGTTTGATTATACCATAATGGGTATTTAATAAAGTTTAATGATAACTGCATACATCCTACACAAAAAAAAAAAAAACGTAACACCTACATATATCAGGCTATGGATAAACCTCAAATTATCCCTTTTTTGCGTAATCAGTGAAGCATGACGTTGCATTTATTATGCTTTTTGTTATCCCCCCGCTTTTTGGTGTTTTACAGTTACAATGATTAATTTAGTTTCAAAAACACTTGTCTTTTTTGACAATGGGAGGGGTCCAAAAAGGGGTAGCGGGGGGATCGCAATCTTTGATTGGCTGTTTTTCATTTATTTATACCCTAATGTGTATTTATATAAAATTTCATGATAATATCTGCATCTATCACAGCAAAAAAATTTAAACCTGAGGTTTACCCTCATAATATCCCCATTTATTCTATGATCAGCTAGGCATGACGTTGATAGCATTAATTTCTATAATGATTTTGTTTAATTATACCCTTATTTGTATTTATATAAAGTTTCATGATAACAGAATAAGTCCTTTAAAGAAAAAAACTTCAACCTCATACTACCCCCTTTTTTCGTGATCAGTGAAGCATGAAGTTGGTAGCATGGATAAATTTTTATAATGATTTTTGTTTATTTATATCCTAATGTGTATTTGTATTAAAATTCATGATAATAGAATACATCCTTCACAGAAAAAAACCTCAACCTGAGGGTAAAGTTCATACTACCCCCCTTTTCCATGATCAGTGAAGCATGCAGTTGGTAGGAAGAATAAATTTTTACTATGATTTTTGTTTAATTATACCCTTATGTATATTTATATAGTTTCATGATAATAGCATACATCCTCTACAGAAAATAAACTTCAACCTGAGGGTAAACCTAATTTTGGATGGACGAACGGACGATCCGGTGGACAGACCCAAACACCATTTGCCCCCCTACTATCGTAGGCGGGGCATAAAAAACAATTTATCTTTGTTTCAAGCTTTCGCATATCAGTTTTGAGTTGTTTGTACTTGAAAATACAATGTACAATTTGTCTGTTCTTTTGTTCTGCTTGGTTAAGTAATTACACGTCTTGTAAGTGATCACTGCGCAGCCTGGAAGCAGGTGCTGGTAATGTTTTCTCGCAATAAAATATTTAATGAGACCAATAAGAAATATGATGCATTTTCTGCAGCCATGATAAAAATATTCTTTATATTTTTCATATTTAGATATATTTTTGAAAGCTTTACGGCTGGATTTTTCTTTTTTAAATCTCATAGTTGCTCAATTTTTTGAAAAGAATTGGGAATAATGATAATAATTGTTTGTTTGGTCGAGTGGTGTATCATGTTTGGACTATTAAGTGGGGACTATTTTTTTTTCTTTTGGTTTTCCAATTTGTCATAACCAATTTTGTAAAACACGTATAAACTGTTGTTAACTTTTGTTAAGTAAAATGTGTCCAGTTGTGCCGATTAAACATGCAAGTGATACTAGATTCATTGTTGGAAACACAATAAGCTTCTTTTTTTGCACTGCCATCATTTTTTATGTGTAGGGATCCCATAGAGTTTCGGTAGATTAATTTGAGTTCAAAACGATCAAACAATAGCATATATTTCCTCTTAAATCACCACAAGAGAATTACACATGGGAATATACTAAAAGTGCGAAAAAAGAAGAAAAATACCCATAGATTTGCAATTGAAAGCAATAGCCAATGTCACCACAGACGACCAATTCGATCATTCCATCTCATTCTCAATCTCAATGGAGTTTACTCCTTGAAATACGCGTACAGCATAACGAATGTTACAGTCAATTTCGGTATTTTTGTATTTTGAAACTTTTGGGCCGATGCAACTACTGGTGGACCAGAAGTCCCTGATGGTATTCACCAGCCCAATAGTCAGACTTATATTACATGAAAATTTACTTAGTAGTTTGGTTTTCATAGAAATTCACTGTTTATCTAAATTCTTACTTCTTAAAAATACTGAGGCTTCATTCCGTGTATGACAGTCGGTGAATGTCCTTGGTAGTGGATTTTGCTTCCTATTTCGATATTATTGGTAATGAATACTTCTTTTTTTAATGATAATGTGTTGGTAAGGTGAGCTGTAAGGGTAGAATATATAATTCCGAATGCCAACAGTGATGAAAATAATCTTTTTAAACCTGTTTACATCGGAAAATCCAGCAAGGTCTTGGGCTGGATTTGAACCCCTGCTTTGTTGTCATCTATGGCAACACCGCCTGCACTATGTCCAGCGCCCTAGACCACTCGGCCACCTAGGCTATCTAAAATATTGCTTTCGGTAACCGGGTCATTCCTCCTCGTAGGAATTCTAGGGTTGTAACATTATACACGATGAACATTAGGTGGGTAGGAAATAGATAGAAGAAGGATAAGGTTGCAACGGGTACAAATGTAAGATACATAGGTTTATAGATAATAGTGTTGCACACAGCTCTATATAATATGATACATAATACAGTTTTCTAGCTTTTGCATTTAAGTTTTGAGTTATTTTGTGCTTGAAATAAAATGTACTATTTTTTGTTGTATATACTGTTTGGTCCGTGAGAATAAGTACTCGCGAATATAATTATTTTTCATCAAAGTAATAAGGAAAGCAATCACTTCTGTGAAAAAAATGTTCATCACAATTCACGGATGCCACTTTTGTATTGAAAGCTATACAGTTGGAGTTTTCATTTTTAAAATTGATAGTTTGCTCCACTTTTGAAAAGAATAGGGAATTATACTAATTATAAATTTATGTTGGGGCGAAATGGTGTATCCTGATTCATAACTGAAAACATGGTACGTTTCTCTTTTTTGCAATTCATTTTTTGTCTTTATTTTTTAGGGAACTCTTATGGATTCGGTAGATTAATTTTTTAGTTAAAAACGATGAAATAGTAGCTTAATGTTTGCTTCAATCACCACAAGAGAATAATACGTGGCGACGTACGGAACGTCGCAGCTGACTTATGATGTAGATATTTATTTACATGTTGTCATGTTCTTAAGGTTAAAGGTTCGTTTTTTCAGTTCAATGTGAAATCCCCAGCCCTAACGGCTTGTTGTTTTATTCCAAAAAATTATCTACAAATTATTAAAATAATTATCCTTTCAAAGCTACATTTTAAATTGATTATTATAGATTTCTTATTCATTTGTTAGGTAATCTTGCAACAAATGGTAGCTTTGAACGCATAAATGAAGAGCAATCTCAAACGAAGTTTGGTGAAGAACCAACAAGCCGTTAAGGCTGGGAATTTTACATAAAATTTCCATAGGTTTGATATTGAACTGAAAAAGGGATCTCTAACTTTAACATTATTTAAAACGTGTTGTGGTTAATTATCACTTTCTGTCATTATATCTATATGTTTTGTAATTTCGTACTTACTTTATGCTATTCGGTATTTACGTTTTGTCAGTTTGTCTTTTCTTTGTCATTATATATTAACTTCTTGTGGTTTTATATTTACTTTATGTGGTTTTGTGTATGTGAATTGACTTTTTTATTATTATTTTATGTTCGATTATTCTTTACTTTCACTTAACGTTTTGATAAAAAAAATCCTGACATGTCTAATACTCGGTGATAGGTAGCTGGAAAGGCTTCGCCTTGTGACTTGTAGCAGATTAGGAAAATATAATTATTTTCCTGGGTTATTCCTAATTTCAAATTGATATTATTAATCATTTACTTTACTTGAATCGCTTACGTAAGTAATTTGAATTTCTATAGATTTGTATATTTTATCTGTCTATATAATATATTTTAAATTTAAAATTTAAAATTATTTGATTTTAATTTTTTAAAGATTAAAGCCTCTGGCTAAATATCTTTTGATACAAATGTCATTGTGATGATTAATATATATATCCCTGTAGTAGATTTATACCGTATATATATGGTTTGACGCATCAAAGTAGTTTTGGACTTGATTTTTAGATATTTTGTCCGGCACAACACCATGCACTGCATCCTCGATTCACAGGGATCCTACTTCAGACAATTACGGGACCGGGTTCGATTGAGACACGCGATTTATCTTAACCGTATTACATACAATACAACGATAATTTTAGACATGTCTGGTATTTACTAAACAAGTAACCAAGTCAAGGCCTGAGACCGAGGACTTCACCTTGTTACGAGTGCGAATAACAATTCCACTAATAGTTGATACCGGTCAATTCTTTTGTTAATTAATTTTCTATATTACTTTTACGACAGCATTTCTTATTTATATTAATCTAGTTCCAAATATAAACGACCAAACAAAAATAACAAAAAAAAAAACAAAAAAACAAAAAACAAAAAAACAAAAAAACAAAAGAAAAAAATTCGACTGAACCCAATGTTTTGGAATGCTGGATCTGCCGGTGTTCTTTTAAGGTCTGGACTTTCTGAAGAGTAGTGGGTGTAGAAATGGCACTTGTGTATATTATTAGTACAGCTGTAACACTCAGTATTGTCCACAATTTTGTTTGGAAGGTTAAAATCATGTTAAAATGGGACCTGTTCCACCAAAGCGTGCATATATTTTTGTGTTAGCCGAATACGTTTTATCAAAAGATATTTTACAGTAAATTTGAAATTACTAGCTAGAAGCTATAATTCGAAATAAATGATTTAAAATTTCAAATGTCTGAATTGAAAGATTTAATCTAAAAAATAATAAAATAATTTAATTAGCGTGCCAAGGATACCCCAAACAGGAACAAAAATATTTATAAAATTTGCAGTATTTTTCAAATAGTTGTTTTTATGGCAAGCACCGAAGTACAGGAATAATGAGCCTTGGATGTTCCTTGGCACGTAAAATCGTCCGCCAGCAGAGTCCCATATCCAGCGGAGAAAAAAGACCAAAAGTCAAAACAGAGAACAAATATGATTAGAAGTTACGTCAAAATCAGCAAATGACAGAACTAAGTACGAGAGTAATACTCTTTAGTTTTACAGAATTTTTGATATTGTAGATTTTCAAATAATCGGCTTTCGAGTTAGAACCGAGAAACTGGATGACGGGGCTGGAGATTCTGTCGAGAAAGTGTAATCCACAAACGAAAACATCGATGTTTAAGGTGGTAAAAAAATAAATACTGAAATTACAGTTTATTTTAGTCCTGCAGATGGCACTCTCCTTTTCAAATTCTGAATATATCAACTTGATTTTCTCATAGAAGACGTCATTGTTCCTGTATATAATATAATCTAATATAAACTTCTACACTACTGCTTATCAATACTTATTATATAGCAAAATACCGAAATTACTGTAAATTTACTTTTGGCAGATGACCATTTCATATACTATCGTTTTTCTTCTGTACAGATGGAAACAGAATCTAAGCAGTTGGAAATCAAGAAGAAGAAAATTTATAAAAGCTGATAGAGAATAAATAAACAAATGGACCTAGATTAAAAGCTAAAATCAGCTTACGACCGAGCTTTCCAGAGAGGGATATACTCCTTAGTTTTAAACAAAATTATTGAAATTTCCTAATAAAATCGTTTTTCGGGCCAGCTCCGAAATACTGGACTACTCTGTTGATAAATATCCTCGGGGACTTACAGTCCATCAGATGAAGCATCGACCCAGTTCTTATAAATTACAAATTATCAGAATCACTGTTAATGTACCTTCTGAAAATGGCCATCTCGACAACTAATGTCTCTTCAATGCAGATAAAATCAATACAATTTGAAATCCAGAAATTGCATTTATAATAAACCTGAAAGAGAACCAGTAACCAAACGGACCTAAGTTGAAAGCCAAAAATCAGCTGATGAAAGAGTTTTGCCCGAGACAAAGGCTGAAATTCGAAATAGACAGACAAAGCAGATGCAAAACCACCGGGAAAACTATCAACAGCAATGGTCCTTACTTTGTACTGGCATTTCAAAAGAAATATTGGATTAAACTGGTTTGACTCGCGAAAACTCCCCTTCCATTGCTCATGTTGCTGTAGTGTCCGGTAGCAGCTGAACAGTCTTTACTATTGAAAGATCGTAGACAGTGAACAGAACTATTCATCAGACTTAACTTACTTTCACTTGGGATTCTGTCATAGTGATCAATGTCTCTCTTTTTTTTTAGCAAAGGTCAAAGTCGTAAAAATGAAAGTGTTGATGGAAATAAAGATCAATAACTCATAAAAATACCCTAATTATGTATTAATTCAAGTAATGGATGCCCTTTACCCAATTGCAGTCGCCCTTTTTTTCACAATAAATTATGTGAATATTTGGAGAGCTATGCCAAATACACCTATAAGAAGAGAAGTCATTGACTGGTATCAGTAAAGTAAGTGGAAAATGAACCTTCCGTCTGTTAAAGAAAAATTCATAGACAATGGCAGCATCGGAAACACCAAGAATAAACAAATCACATAAGTACGGCACATTAAAGAAGAATGAAGACAAGCTAACAGGTGAACAACAATGACCTTAATTAAAAGATGAGACCAGTGATCATCTACTGCTTCTTATAGGACTTCTGAAAGGGAAAATCGAGCTGCCATATGTAAAATATATTTTGTTTTTACTATATTTCAATTTAATTAACAATAAAATGGATTCATTAATACAATAGACAAATAATTTTATTTAGATCAAATGCAAACACTAAACAATGAAATTGACAAGAAATCAAAGTACATCAGTAATGTTCAATAATATTCATTCGTAAGATATAAGTGAAAACAAATTCTGTTACACTGTTAATAGTATGTTAGTGCTTAAACATTTACTAAACTACATAAACAGGTACATGTAACCACGTGATATTGTTCTACTTTTGAACAGATATATGATTAAAGGTTAATGGAAACAGCAACAAATAATGACACAAGAACAATAAATACACTTTAAATGCAAGCTTTCCAGAATATTTTCTAAAGATGTATTTCTGTAGAGGCTGTCTTCTTTTCTCTTTGAATATATAAGCATTTAAAAAATGGAAAGTGCCTTATTGTGTATTTACATTTTTTTTTCTATTTTAATAAATAGTGCCGTGGACTTTTCCATTTTTCCTTGAGTTCATTTGATTTGTTTTGAATTCTCCAAGGATATCTATTACCTTAGAGATAGATTTTTATCATTTTCCATACATACACAAGTGCTTTCATATATATATTGTTAAATACATTTAGAAATAGAAGATATGAACAAACGATATCAAAATATTATGTCGCTCATAAACAGCTTATTACTAATTCTCTCATCCTCAATTTTACGGAACTGTTGTTAAAAATGCCAGAAACTGATTAAAAATCCAGAGAAAAAAACTGGGAACTAACTTACATTCTTCACATAGAAGGAGACAGAAATTCTGCATGTATCTGTTTAATTGGCTTTGGGATCCGATGACCTGACAGTTTCACACGCAAACTGGCGTCTCATGGATACTGCCGATGTCTACTGAAATACATGATCATTCTTTACCAGACCCTACTGGAAGTTTCGAGTTTGATTTTTCTTCATCACTTTGACAGTGTTTAACCAGAAGACTAGGCTCCTTTAGCTAGCGGACAGTTTAACGACGAGCACTCCTTGATACATCTTTCAAAATTACGTTTTGTTCCTTTTCCTTTTCAAGATGTGGTAAGGGAGTTAGTAGTCTCTCTGTTTTTGCCTTTATACTATAAGAAAACGGGACAGAGAAAGTGGAGGTTTGTGTACCCATAAACCCGTTTAAACCTACCGCTGTTTGTTGCTATTGCCGGTTCCAAGTCCAGCTACCCAATAGATCCTATCAGTGTTATTGTTTGCCTTTTGTCTTTTATTTGTGTTTTTCTTCTTGTTCAATTCCTTTCATTGTTGTTCTTCATCATGAAGTCACCATGAGGCCGTCAACAAAGAGCAAACCCTCTTACCCCATAGTAAGTTCAAGACGGCCTCTAGCACAGGTTTGAGCGGAATTCACTTGCTTAATGTTAAACAATGCCTCAATTATCCATTCTTTTACATATTTTTGTATGGATGCGAGGTCGTCAACAAGCATAACATATCAGGAAAAGTACTCTTAAAAACACTGTCATCCGTTGCCTGACAAAGGGATCAATAGACAATACAACATACAAATGATCACAGGGCACTCATCGAGTTGTTTGTAAGAAAACTTGGCAAGTAATATCGGGAGATGTGGACAATATATATACAGATGGCCAGAAAGATAGTATTTTTTTACATAATAAGAAAGCCAAATGTTGAATTTTGATAGTGCATTTAAATGAGAAATTCTCACGTGAAGAAATACACCATAACTAACAAAATATACAGAGCATACACCTCAAGCACGTGGAATCTTTACGGACTCCACACTGCACGAGAGACAATCACTTAAATTACAATCTAAATGAGACTTTAGTACACTAGGATATACGATAGTAAAACTGCATTTACATTTTGATCATTAAGTATTTAGTATAATGAAAAAATTCGTAAAGGTTCCACGGAACCTAATGTCTCGCCCGCTCACTACATTGTCATCATAATTTGGCCTATATTTAGTAGAAGTAGAATTTCAAGAAATAACTGGTCTTTTAGACTTTCATAACAAAATTGGAATAAAAAATGTTTGTACAATGACTGTTTTCCATGAAATGTTTGCTGTATGGTTGCTAAGGGGAATTCCAAAATATAACTTTTTTTTGAAGTTCCACGAAATTTATCACAACTGAAATCTGGGATTTTGGAAATTTCACTATTGAAAATAATTATTCATACCGTAAGGAACTGAAAATCCTGCTAGGCAGAATTAATGAAAATAACAGGTCTTTGAGAGTTGCAGATAATTTACCTAAATAAGAATTAATCATTTTTGCAATATGAGTTTTGAAAATGATTATTATAACTGTAAGGAATTGAAAAAGATATGGTTGCTAGGAAGGATTAAAAAAAATAACAAGTCTTTGAGAGTTTCAGGAAATTAACCAAAATAAGAATCATAATTTTTGCAAATTTTGCAATTTGACTTTTGAAAATGATCATTATAACTGAAAGGAACTGAAAAAAATATGGTTGCTAGGTAGAAGTCCAAACAATTACAGGTCTTTGAGAGTTTCAGGAAATTTACCAAAATATGAATCAAAGATTTCTGCAATTTGACTTTTGAAAATGATCATTATGACTGAAAGGAACTAAAAAAGTTATGGCTACTAGGTACAATTCCAAAAAAAAGTAAATAAATAAATAAAAATAATAATAATAACTGGTCTTTGAAAGTTCCAGGAATTTAAACCAAAATTGGAATCAAAAACTTTTGCAATATTATTATTAGAAATGTGTGTTTGACTAAAATTTATCAAAAAAGCATTGTTGCTAAAAAAAATTCTAAAAACAGCTTGTCTTGAAGAGTTTCAGGAAATTTACCAAAGGTGGAACCATGTTTTTTAATTCTTAAGTGTTCAAAATTATGCTTGATACTTAAATATTGTTAGAATTTATATTTGGATGCAAAAATTTCAAATTTGACATTTTCAGGAAATTTACAAAAGTTGGAAGCGGAATCAAATTCCAACAGCCTGTTACACATTTGCTCATTTTATGCAGAAATGTCAATTTTAATGTAATTCTATCAAGATTCAAAGACTTTTTACTTCTTACTACCTAACATTGAATTTTGTTAACAAAAAACTAAGCCTAAATTTAGAAAAAATACAGAAAACTAAAAAAAAAAAATCAAATTTCATCAGCTTGAGCTAATTTTCTGACTATCATCTCATTTTTGACCACTTTTTGCTAAATTCCAAGATTTAATAACTTCATTTGACTTCTAACGCTAACGCTATAGGATAAATTCGAATATAAAGGCAAAGCCCACGATTAAATAGCGATAACCATATACCTGCCATGCACAATTTCATGAAAAACAAAATGTCAAAATTCTAGGGCAATTAGTGCCAATGCTTCGCATAACTTATGACGTCTCTTTCAATCAATACAATGCAGTTCGTATTTAGTAAATACAGTTAATGAATAATACCAAGCCAATGATGTAAATGAAATTTGACTAAGATTTTTGTAAATTTAAGTGCCTTTCAACAACTTCTTCCTATTTTGACCTAATTTATCGGTTCTTAAAAATAGCCCGTCTTTCTCATTTTAACCTCTAATATCAAAATCAAATAGTTCACTGTGTCAAATAAATTTTCCGTAATCTTTACCTACCATGTCTGTAAAGCTGGTAAACTGTCTGTATATACACAAAGAATTTTTCCGTTGTCCTTAAAAGATGCCCAGCAAAATATTTTCTTTGTAGTTAGTTTTGAGGCACTCAAAATTCCACATTCATTCACAAGATGATATAGTTTGGGATTAAAAAAGGCAATGTCTATAGTAGCAGTCTGATCATACAAAACTAGTGGTTTGTTTGGATTATATGGACTATACTCTCTGCCTGATTGTATCTTTACAATAAATCGTTGTAAACTTTCCGGATTTGGAGGCGTCCCTGTAAGTATCCCCTTCAAAGATGGATCAAACGTTCGAGTAAAACCCGGTAGTTTATTAGATGTTGTCATTTTCATTTTAATTTCGACCGTGTAAGCCGTTTTTAAAAGTTTGCACGGATACTTATGTCTTTGCCAATGTTTTCTTTGACACTCTTTTGAACAATATGAAGCTTTCTTGCAATTAGTACAACGTTTCAAACTGTCAGAAAAGTTATGACAAAAAGAACATGTTCTCATAATTGCGACATTTTTGAAGAAATGTTGCAGGCCTTTATGATTATCATACTGAAAATTTCTATCGGTTATTATTGGAGACAATGTATAGGTTTCTGTTTCGCCTGCTACTTGATTAACCATAGCCGGAATTTCTGATTTTACGTCCTTTTGAACGTAAATACCAGGTCCAGAATGATTACGTATAGTGTTTCCATCTATGATGACAGAAGCTGAGTAATTAATACCGATTCTAATTCCACCACATTTATTTTCAAAAATATCATTATTCAGAATATAGGTAGAGGATCTAGCCTTAATCATCATTCCCCATAACCAGTTCTCAAAAATTTTGTTTTTATTGATATTGAATGTACCACGATTCAAGGAAACCCCGGATAAACCATTTTGGCTAATTATATTGTCTGTTACAGTTGCTCTTGAATCTGTTTCAGAACTATAAGAGACTTGCTCACAGCAGAAAACCCCTTCGGATAAATTGTTTTGAATCATATTACCTGTTATGTCGCCAAAGCCTCTTGGTCCAATAACTATACCATGTCCCTTATTTTCTGTAATTTTATTTTTGAGTACATTAATATAACCACCTTTCCTTGCCTCAATTCCATTTTGTTTCAAATTTTTGAAAGTTGAATTTTTTACATCTAATCTAGAACCGTCATCTTCAGATAGAATACCACTGCCACCACATCCGTCGAACGTGCAGTTGTCTACATATGCTTTTCCACCAGAGATCACTTGTAGTCCAGGCAATCCGGGCACACCATTTGTTATAGGTTGAACCAAAGGGGTATTTTCTGCCATTCGACAATAGGGAGCATTGCGTCTGCAACCTTGACTTATACAACCCTTTTGACCTAAACATCTTGGAAAATCTTCACAGCCTTTTCTTCCATTTGAAAACGTGCATTTATTAAAAGTTGCAATGGCGTAAGCACTAACAGAAATACCTTCACTTCCTTCAATAAAAGTTAGATTTTCAAAATAAAAGCTAAGAACTACTTCGCGCTTGAATTTAAAAGGCATATCATCAGTACAAAGCGTCGTTATACAAAAAATATCATTAAAGTATATTTCAACGCCTTCTTCTATACCAATAATCTGTAGACTTCTAGAAGAGGGCACCTTGTTTTTGATGATATAGCGTCCTTTCCTTATCATCAAGGTTGTATACGGTCTATCAACCAAAGAAGCTATTCCCGTGAATAAAGCTTCTTCTGTGTCCACAATCTGATAAACAACGAGAGGATAATGAATCTTCATTTTGAATTCAAGTAAACAGTTTTCATTTAAATAGGCCGCCATACAAGCAGAAGCCAAGCCGGCAGTTTCCATTGTTTGATTCAGTTTACCAATGCGGATAAGGTTTGCAATTGCATACGCTTTCCAACAAAAGCCCTTCCAACAATTTGGAGCTATCAATATGCTTTCATTTGCATCAAGTAAAGCATTTTCGTAGTCTTCTATTTTGAGATACATTAAACTCCTGTTTGAATACAGCCTATAGTCAGAACTCCGGCTTATTTTGATACCGTCGCTGTAATATTTTATTGCATCATGATACCTATCTGCTTTAAAAGCCTTGTTTCCTGCAAGTCGAAGTGTTTCGGAGTAACACATTTCATCCTCATTGGTTGAAGTTTGATTTTCCTTTATACTAATATTCAATAATGGCGCTGATATACAGTTTTGTATGAGCAATCTTTCTTTTTCAAAAATTGGGATCTTGATACAAGTAAGGTCGTTGATAGTACTGGCAGTGAGGTCAATTGAAGCAATATAATGCAGCATTTGGTCTTGGTCACATAAGGCAATTCCTTGTCGCTGTTGTACACTGTGATGAACCGCTGTTGTCTGCAGTAGTTTACATAACACAAAGTTTATCAACGTTGTACCCCTACCTTGGTTTGATTGTAAGTAAGTAAAGATGTGTTGTTTCAAGTTATTGGCGTTAAGGGCTAGAGTGTTCCAAAGTGATAATGATCCGAGTGTCTTATCACAATCGCTGTTGCGAAGAATATCATATGGGCATGTTGTGGAATTTAAGGCCTTGTTTATCATTCTTGCAGCACTTAAGAGAATAAATTCGATATCATCTTGATTATTAGCTTGTTCTCTGATGACCTCTTGCACTAGTCGATGGACTCGCAGATTATTTGGGCTGTTCTGTTGAAAAAGAGAATATCTTGTCAAAATTTCAATGACCTGTTTAACACCTAAAGTGTCTGACAGACTATTTTTTATATCATCATTGTCAATTCGAGGGGAACCATCGTTGAATATATCAAAGGGAATGACATCAGCATAAAGAAAAGCTGCAATATTCATAACTATACTGGCAGTACTTCCAAGTCCTTCTTTATTTGACTCATTACAAACGTATTCAAAATTAAGATTCCATGTTGTTCTTATAGTAAGTCGTTCGCTACTTTCATCATAGATTTTGTTTGATGATTTCAAAAGTTTGAACCGCAACTTTTTAAAACGTTCGTTATATTCCTTAAAGGAACATTTTAATACTTTTATATGTGCACCAGCTTGTTCTAGAGCTAACGGAAGGCCTCCTAATTCTTTGACTAATATATTAATTTGGTCTGTTTCATCTTCATCATCTCGACCAGTCCTGAGTTTAATAAACTGGACGCCTTTTTCTTCCGTCAGCGTATCTAGTATAATACAGTCTATTGATTTGATTTTCAGTGTTTCTTCTATTTCAGTCGGATTCCGTCTAGACGTTACTAGAATGTGGCCATGAGTTTTGTATTTCCAATCACCTAGTAAAGCATACTTCAAACTTCCTTTGATTTCAATAATGTCAACGTTGTCAATAACAAGAAGCCATCTTTCCGGTAGCAAGGATATCCATTTTAGTGTTTGAATGAGTGTTTGTCTTAAGTTTTCCCCGTTTGTGTTTATATCAAATGCAAGATGTAAAACGGAATTTTCAAATGCTTCTTCCGATTCTGCAGACATCCAAAAGATACCACTGGAATAGAAATTCTCTAAATACCACGATAACTCAATGGCGAGTGAAGTTTTACCACACCCTCCTAAACCACTAACGGCCTGGCTATACTGTTCATCACAATGTAGGTCAAACTGCTTTACTAACCGATCCAGCTCATCTTCTCGACCAATAAAACATTCAATGCGATTCGGAGGATAAAAGAAAATTTTCCTTTCTCTCATGTTACGGTCTGTACCATGAGATTTAGTCATGTCAGACCTAAGCTCTGTCATGTTTTTCTTTAGTTCTGATATTTCATAACTTGCCGTCCTATGTGAAATTTCAAGAGATGATACCTTGTTATCTGTCGCCTGTTGTGCTTCTTCTATATCCTGAATATCTTTCTCGATCTTTTTTATTTCTGTTTTCTGGATTGATTGAAGCGTAGAAAGATTTTTTGCTTCACACTTTAAATTTTGAACTTCCTGTTGCACAGCTTCTACATTTTCTGTATATGATACTTGACTTGATATAACTGTATTTACTGACTTCATAACTTTCTGTAATTCATTTTGCATACTGTTCAAATGCCCTTGGAGTGTTTCCAATTTGGATTCTGTTCCGGTATTTAGTTGTAAAGAATATTCAGCCAACAAGCTAACATATCTGCATATATCTGACGACATCGCGAAACCTATAGTAGGTCCATGAAGTAAATGAGTTCCTGAAATGCAAAACGAATATAGATTGTAAGCTTTGTTCAATTCAGAAATTTAGGGGTTAAGAATTCTATTCAAATAGTTGCATTTTTTGTCGACGTATTTAACGTCACAAATCAATTTTTTGGTGTGAATTTCTCAGAGGCCACGATTTTGCGGGAAAAGTTATCACATGATTTTCTTCCTTGTTTTTTGAAGCTGTCGTCATTTGTTCTTAAATTTTTAGAAACAAAGTGTTGTGCAGTGACCAAAAGTAACTTGTATCAACACAATAAAATGGTAAAACAGGCCACAAATAAGAAGATTAAATGAACAAAACATACGAAATAAAAATCAAAACAGCTATAGGGTCAATGAAAATAAAGTATATATGGCACACATATTTTATACAAAAACATTTTAAACTCGTATGACAAACATGCGTTTTTTTTTCAGTAGAGTTTACAGCCCAGGACCAGTCCCTTTTTTTGTGATCCGTCACGAGTAATCGATCCATCAGCGATCAGTCAAAAGTCAAGTCAGAGCATTAAAGATTCAAAAGGCATCCGTCAGATCATTCATCAGTCATTATTCATTCGTTAGGATTCACTGTTCCTAAGTAAGAGTTTGTTTGTACTCGTCACCCGTCATCCGTCACCGTTCACCATTCAGCCAATCAGATTGCATTAGTCATCCGTCACACGTCATTTTCTTATTTCAATTCAGGTTAATTAAAATATCGGAATACTTAGTCTAGTACTTCTGTAATAATAATACATCGGCGTGCGAATATCGAGAGTAAATAAAAAAATCTGGAATAAAGAATTAATTATTTCTCTTAATCATACTTTGAATTTTATTTGAAATAAATGTTAAAATTCGTGGAAAATCTTCCGAATATCTTTAATGATATTTTACAACAGGAAATGAAATGAATATTTTGAAATATTATTAATAGACATTAAAGATAAATGTGCATCAAAATACAATAAAACATTATTTATTTTAACGATTCATTTACAGGAAGTGTTTCAAAAAGAATTGAACATTCGAAACAATTCTTGGACTTGCATTCGTTGAATACTTATTGTTAATTAGTTCTGTCGAGAAATACTCAAAATTTATGTCGACACAATCTCTGAAAATATCCCTTGGCAGTAAGATTCGCATGTTTGTCATATAAACTTTTTACGAATTTTTGACCATATAATATTCAACTGGTAGTCAGCATGGTCAAACTTTTGAATCTGAAATGTCAACAAAATCTCTGAAAATACCAACTAGTAATGATTCATTCCAATAAATTCTATATTTGAAGTGTTCTGAAACTGGGACTAATATAGTCCCAGTCAGAAATTATTTAAGTGTTGCGATATAAACTTTTAGTCAATTTTTGGCAAACAATATCTGATTAATAGAATTTTGAATGTGAAATGTGAATAAAATCTCCAAATATGCCACCTAAAAGTGATTTATTCCAATAATTTCAATATTTGAAGTGTTTCAAAATGATTTGAATACTTGCGATGTAAACTTTTGATGAAGTTTAGGCAAGTCAATATCTGATTTTTAGAATTTTGATTTGAAATGAGAACACAATCTCGAAAAATACCATTTAAAGTACTTTTTTCCAATTATTTCCACATTTGAATTGTTTCGAAATGATTTGAATGTTTGCGCTATAAAGTTTTAGTCAATTTTTTGGTAAAATTATATCTAACTAATAGAATTTTGAATGTGAAATGAGAATAGAATGTAGAAGTGACAAATATTGTGTATTGAATATGCACTACAGTGTTACATTTTATCAGGGATATAATTCAAAGAATTCCATACAATCTTTCAAATGTAATCCGGCTATCTGGAATTGTAAAGCCGATTCATGCTATTGCAACAAAAATAAAAAGGGTATGGGAAGTTCAAAAGATCACACGTCCTTCACCAAGTACACAATGCAACTCTTTAAACGTTTTCAGGGATTTAAATGTATACATTTGTCATCACTTTACAATTTCTGTATTCCGTGTCACGTGCGTTTTAAGTTGATTGACTATCAAACATCCAATAAATTTAATGCTGTATGGATCACAAGGGACATACTCCAATGGGATTCAATATAAGAAATAAGAAAAGGAGTTTTGGTTATTTTGAAAAATAAAAAGGGGTGGGGTTATAACTAATAAAAATGCATGCAGAAAACAATGGTCAATCCAGGAAGTAGAATTTCATTTTTCTATCCAGAAAAGTAATTAAAAAATCTTTCAGAATTTGTGTTGCATCACTGTACAGATGACTTCTAGAATCGAAATAAATTTAATCTTCGATAGAAGAACCGCAGGTCTAAAACGTTTTCTATATAGCCAAGTTTCGGAAACAGACCGTGCACTTTTTTTTATGGAAATCATATCTCTTTTTTTATCAAAAGTTAACTTAAAGAACATAAATAATGTGTATTCACTGTATGTTGGCTAAACGTAAAGCGCCTATCGAAATTAAGAAATAAAATTAAAGAATTTTGGAAGCAAATTTATGATTCCTCTTGCTTCGTATTGTATTTCATTGTCGGATCGAGAGAGGAGAGAGTTTCCGATGTTTAAAACTAATTTTTTTTTGGAAATTGCTTTTTTTTTAATTTCATGAATCTATAGGCAATTATTGACAACAACAAAACAAAACTACAACGGCCTACAAAATCGAAAAATTCTCCCTTTTCTTGAACTTTATTTGAACAACCCTTTTGTAGAAGGTGAATGAAAGTATATGGAGTAAATGAACATGAGACAAAGCCTCTACAAATACATGGTAAAAACAAGCATAGGAACAACACTTTTATTGTTGTTCTTCATTTTGAAGTCACCATGAGGTCTTCAACAATGAGCTTTGCTCATACCTCATATTAAGTTCAAGACGGCCCCTGCCACCGGTTTGAGCGGAATTCTTTGCTAACTGTCGAACAACGCCACATCAATGTATGGGGGCTGTCAACAAACATTAATTAAACTGGAAAGTGCTCTTACAATCATTGTTAACCGTTTCCCGTCAAAAGCACTGGTGTCTTAAACTAGTGGACGATTACAACATATTGTCAAACACAGGACACTCATCAAGCCGACTGTAAGAAAACTTGGCATATAAAATAGTGAGATGTGGGCATTTTGAACAGGTGGTCAGAATAACATTTCGAAATTACAAAAATAAATGCCAAAATTTGAAAGTATGATAGTATATCCATATGAGAACTTCTCCTACGAAAAGAAAGTGTCATCCGTCGGTTTTTAAACATCCGAAAAAAAATTTAAAAAGTATGACCGCTTTCTCGTAAATCTATTACTTTTTGAATGCATTAAATTTTAAACATGTCATCAGCATTTTTTTTATATCACACTAAATTCAATTCAAATTCATTTTCATACTTTAGATAAAAGATTAAGCAAACAAACTTTGATTTCATTAATTTTTATAATTTTTTAAGGTTTTTGTTTAAATCCCGGAACCGAACTAAACTAACTGAAATAAGTGTTGCAAGTGTTTTATACTCGTTTTACACTAAAAAAAATCAGTTTTGGTTCTCAGTGTATCTCTCCAAGTACACGTATTGTTAAGAAATGACTTAAATGGATACAAAGGGTTATTTACAGCAATGTTCGACTGCTGTTATGTCAGAAAACCAATAAGTGTGGTACTATATTTGTATTCCTAGGAAGTATACGTATCAGGGACCACTTTACACAATTTCGGTTAATATTTGAGCATACTCTGAAAATGACCCAACATAGGAACAAAATTCACGATTAAATGGCCATATTTCTTTGAAAAAAATATCTACAATAAAGAAAAAATGTATCAATTTTTTTTTCTCATCGGCAAGATGTGTGTGTGATTGGCAATGTTCAGTCGATATCAATCAACCTAAAAACACAGGGGACACCAAAAGAATTAAAAGTACATATTTATGACAATTGTATACATTTTAATCACGGCAGGCGTCTAGGGAGTTACAGTGTGACGTTGTGAAGGAAGTTGATGTCTTGTACTTTTCATACCTTTTTTTACTTTTTTCTGTATCATGATATATTTATAAACAATGCTTAATTGAAGAGTCGTATTAATTTTGTTTTTTACAGTGTCAAGACTTTTACTCATTACGTTAACCTATTTAACTACAATATAAGTCACTCATCAAATAAATATATATGTTATAGTAATGTATTTAACAACGGCAGTAGAAGACCGAAGGAACAAAGGAGTGAAATTTACAAAAATCGAAGTCCAAATATATGGCCAAAACGAGAACACAGAAAAAAATGACGTTAGACACAGAAAACAATGACGTTAGACAGATACAAAGCACAGAAATAGAAATCACAACATTCAAAACAAAGGCATTCACAGTGTGAACTCCAGTGAAACTGAGAGTGACATCAGGTGCTCCGGAAGGGTAAGCATGTCCTGCTCTGTTAACAGCACCGGTCACACTGTGAGTGAGTCAATCCAGGAAAATGTCAAAGTCGGTGGTCAAATCCGGGAAGACGTGAATCTAGCTAAAAATGTCCACTTTCATTTCGGATACTGACACGTCATATCTTTCAATTATTTTATGGTGACGGCCATAGAATTTCTTTAGGGATGAAATTAACATAGGTTGAACAAATCCCTGACTTAGCAGCTTTTGGGACAGTGTTTTTGCGCTGTTAATAAATCACTGTACAAACTACACGCTCGACAGTAACGAATTAACTGTGAAATGTACACTCCATAGGCTGCAGAGGTAGGTATATTGCTACTAACAAAGGGAAAGTTCACAGCCGGGAAATGAAAATCATCCCGCTTGTCATATAGCTTAGATTTGAAACGTCCATCTTCGTCAGTATACAATAAAAGATCTAGGTGCCAAGCTGAAGCAGGTGTTTCATTGGTTTCTTTAATTTCCAGCTCACTACGTATAGATCTGATGTAAATTCTCCTTAAATTTAGGATTAATAAGAGGAGTACATCGTCTATGTAGCGGAAGCTGAAAATAATGGACTGCGCTAAATGTTTTTTTGTTTTCTTTGAATAAGCCCTTGTAAAAACATGGCCTCGTATGAGTAAAGGAAAAGGTCAGCTAAAAGCGGCGCACAGTTAGTTCCCATAGGAATCCCTATTGTCTGTTGGAAAACACGACCTCTGTTGTCGACAAAAATATTGTCCATCAAACATTCTAACATTTTGATTACGTCAGTCGTAGTGTAATTCTTGTTTGAATTAGTTTGGTTCTTAACAAAATATGTGTTGTCTTTCCCTATCACTAAATAGGTGTATCTGCGTTCTCCATTTTTTGTGCGGAAACATTGATGCATAAATCTGCAATTACTGATTTCAGTTTATTGTGTGGCAGGGTTGTATAAAGAGTAGAAAAGTCAAAAGTTTGAATGGTATGGCAATGGTTAAGACTGGTTGAGGACAGCTGTTCAAGGAGATCTTGGAATTTTTTTAAGAATCCACATTTGATTCACGCCGCTTTCAGAGTAAGCTTTATGACTTTAATTTTTTAGGCCATCACTTACTGCGGTCAACAAAGTAGTGAGTAGCTGTGAAAGAGTTTTATTGGTGCATCTGGAAGAAGGAATTACGTATAATTTCTTTAAAAAATGGGATTTCATATATCAACTAGGCAGTTCAGGAATCATATGAACTTCCTAAAAAGTCTAGTAACTTCATGATATTTTGATCGATTCGGACTTTGTTGTCACTTTTATTCATTTACTAAAAAATCATGAATTTTACACACAATATGGATAAATAAACAAATGTAAATCACGACAATTTATCTATTTAGCAAACAAAAAATATTAACAAGTGTAATAAGGCTTGGAGACTAATATGTTCATTTTGCTGATTATTTGTATTAACATATGGTATTGTTACGAATCCTCAATTAAGATAATAAAGTTACACAATATACCAGCTTTTAGAGATTTATAAGTTTTTTGTACATCTTTATTTGCATGACACTAATACGTTTTTTTGTACATCTTTATTTGCAATAGCATTTCTAAAAACCCTTGTCGATCCAACTCCAATCCATTGTACTCTTTCCGACTTTCCCGTTGAAGAATTGAAAAATATTGTTCGTTTTTGAGAAGCAATACGCAATGAAAGACTATAGAGTAAATGCACATGAGAAAAAAGTCTTTACAAATTCATGTGAAACCAAGAAATGCAACAACGCTTTTGATGTTGTTCTTCAACTTGAAGTCACCATGATGCCATTAACAATAAGCTGTTGTTCTCCTAAAACAATGTTTCGAGGAACATTGTAGAAACAAGCTTGCACTGTTGTGTCTCTAAATTGACACTGCTGACAGTGCACATTAATTTTCCGGTTGAGTCAACCCTGCCATTGTCAATACTAGGAATTTCTTTTGTGACATTAATCAAACTTCAACAGGTTTCAGCACATAGGTGCTTCTTTCGACCATAGTAACTGCATGTATTTCAAGATCTTACTCATTCCAATGCCTTATTATTTCACACAATTCATAGTTTGGTATGTGACTCTGGGAGGTACTATACAAAATGTGCATTGTTACTCACACTGAAGCAGATATATAACATTCAATTGCAGGAACCTTCGTTTGAGTCTCAGACATTTCTTACCCACTACAGATTAAGGATTGACCAGACCTAAGAAACTATATTTGATTTATCAAGTTGGACCATATTCACTTCTTTGATGGGTAACAATAAAATATAACAGAGAATAGATCCTAAAAAAAAATCTCAAATATTATGGCAATACTATAATACATACCAATACATTTCATTTAAGTACAACCATGCTTACAACTTAGTTAAATTGAATTTAATGAAGAATTGAATAGATTTTGATTTCAATAAGTGGGTGTAAATTCTATAAATATTCCACTAATTTCGTGTAATTTATGATAAAATTCAATGAAATTCCTTTTTTGTAATTTTATGAAATTATTCCTCAAGATGTTGTTGTTCTGAAAAAAAAAACAACTGAATTATAGTGTAAGGAACTAGACCTGAGTAAGCCTGAAATTTTCCCTTCGTCTTTTTTTATATATATTTACAGTATTCAATTTAGTCAAAATGTGAAGTTTGGAAATATAATGTACAAAAGTGTGTGGATGAAAGTAAAATATTCTGCTTTCAACATTTTCTAATTGTGAAGTACGAAAGTCTCTGATTCTACGAATCTGTCAGACTACTCCTTCAACCCGTTCTGAAACCAACTTTTTGGTGAAAATATGACATTTTTTAAATCAAATATTGTGTGTAAAAATATTTTTTTAAAATGCAATTTTTGATGCCTATCGTGTACAAGAATGATTCAAGTGATAATTTCAGTGAGTTTTAAAAGATAATTTAAATTTTTGAAAACAAACAGCCCTTAAATATCTCAGACATTCTCAACAAAAAATATTCCACATAATGACCAAGAGTATATATACTTTAAGCAATTTCCGACAATTTTGACCTTTAATATTCTACATAGGATTGCCCGAAGATATGCTGTTTCATCATATCGTTTGGTCTGTGTAGGTCTCGATTTCAGTGTATTAAAAAGCTCTAATTTAATTTCTATTTTATGTCTCAAATACAAAATCCTGAAGTACAAACAAATGTAAATGTATAAAGTATGTGTAACCATGAAGCATGATAATAATTTTTAATGATGAAAACTGCAATAGATGGGTGTTCTGGACAGTACGAGCTAAAAAGTTTATTCATTTTTAATAGTTTTTTTCACTTCAGTAAGAAAAATGGAGTCGTTTAATTTTCAATTAAAAAAAAATAGAGTTTAAAATAAATTATGAAATTGTCAGAACCATCTACTGTACCATTTGTAAAGTGTGTAAAACACAATACAGTTGCTGAATGTTATGTATAAGACTCCAAAATGTTGCTGACTTCTTTGTATAAAACACAATTTCATTTCTGAATGCTATGAAATAGTTTATATTCCTTTGCAAGGTATTTAAACCGAATTATCTCCCTTGCAAAAATCAATCTTTTATTTTTTTAGATATCGTTTTCAGTAAATAAGAGTTAATGCACTCGTTATAAATTGGTGGATGTATTTATGGGAAAATGTATATCTATTACTTTCGTGCGATAAAATATAACAACGTTTTGATCATACCTATCACCATAGTTCATTTTTTATGTACAAACACCTTATAAGGACTACCCTATTAAGGGACGGTCGAGGCATTACTTTTTAAAGTAATGATTGGTTGCTTTACAGCTACATTGCTTTTGAAATGAAACCAAATACACTATAAACTAGAGGCTCAGACACTGAGCCTGAATCGCTCACCCGACAATTTACTTACAACAGGTGATGGAGTGATGTTTGTCTCATAGGATTCTATGTTAGATATGTTCTGTGCTGGAGGTCTTGTTTTTTCAGATCAAAACAACATAAGCAAATTTAGTTTAAACTGAATTTGCTTCAGTAATTCAGCAAATGTGATGAAAAAGATGTTCTCATATTGGGGTACCATTTCAAACCAAGTTCCATGCTGGGATTCATTTTTTGTCGGTTCCCAACAAAATGAGCAGTCTTTGAAAAGGACCTTCCATGCATCATTTCTGTAAAGTTTGGTTTAATTTGCTTCAATAATTTCAAAGCAGATGTTGAAAATGTGGTAATGTTTTTATCGGATTGGAACAAAAGGAGCAATCTTTGTAAAGCACCTTCCATACATCATTCCTGTAAAATTTGGTTGAATTTGCTTCAGTGGTTTCAGGGGAGAAGATAAAAATGTGATGCTACTTGCTGGCGGTCATTTTTTTTCTGTCGAATCGAAATAAAATGAGCCATCTTTGTAAAGGATCTTTAGTAAATCATTCCTGTAAAGTTTGGTTGAATTTTCTTCAGCAGTTTCAGAGGAATTGTTGAAAATGTGCTTTTTCCCATAGGGTCCTATGTTAAACCTAAGGTCCGCTCTGGCGGCCATGTTTTTTATCGGATCGGAACGAATTGAGCAATCTTTGTGAAGGACCTTCCGTACATCATTCCTGTAAAATTTGGTTGAATTGTGTGCTTTTTCCCATAGGGTCCTATGTTAAACCTAAGTTCCGCGCTGGCGGCCATGTTTTTATCGGATCGGAACGAAATGAGCAATCTTTGTGAAGCACCTTGCATACATCATTCCTGTAAAGTTTGGTTGAATTTGCTTCAGTGGTTTCAGAGGAGAAGATAAAAATGTGAAAAGCTAACGGACGGACGGACGACGGACGCCAAGTGATGGCAATAGCTCACACTGACCCTTTGTGTCAGGTGAGCTAAAAAATGATTTCTTTTTTAATTGTGATCGATTAAGTACAATATATGAATTAGACGAAATTGTTATTATACTTACATTTTATTATTTTTTTTCTCATTTATCTACTTACCATTCACTTCCCATTTCTTTATTTCGCTTAACACCGTGGTTTCATCTGTCTTGTCTATCTTCAAACTCAATATCAATTGCTTCATTTGTTGAAAGGATGAAAGATATGTAGTTTCATCCCATTCGGTAAAATTACAATGAGCCCATGGATTCCGTATGCAAGACCGTACCTGTTAAAGATAGAAAGTCAAATGTAGCACGGTTTTTTAATAGTAAAAAAATCAGATATTATAATGGCAAATAAATTTAGTAGAATCCACAATAGAAAAGTAATAGGCGAATACTCACTCATCTGACAGTTCACAATATGTGCAAGAGAATAAAAATATTTACATAAATAGACAAAGATTTAAAGTTTGTTGTATCACCCTCGTCTAGCTGCACAACATTACTGCGTTAAACAAATAAGGCAAATAGATACACATTTTGGTGTATTCATTCGTTTGCATGTATTGACATTTTCACAATTCTCTATTTTTCTTGAGAAATTGCGAGATCATGCTTTCGAAAAAGGATGACGAAAAACAATTAAACAATAACACTGTATCATGTGATGTATAAGATACCGTACATTTCAAACAAAAGAAGTGGCCGGTATTGAATCTGGGAGGCTTCTTTTTCCTCGAGTGTACAGGTGAAGTCCGAGTGGGCGTTAGCCCCGAGGCTTTTACCTGAGCATGAGTGTGGAAAAAGATGTCTTTCAGATTCAATTACGGCCACTTCTTTTGTTTGAAATGTACGTTATCTAACTTGTGACAAAATAAAAAAAAACTATTTTATTCATATCTTACACGACCATTAAAATTCTTTGATTAGTTTTCGTTTACTATAATTACGTTAATAAACTATTTAATCTACATGATTTGTTGTGTAATGGTTAGCGAGTTCGCCTTGCAATGTAGTAGGTATGTAATGGTTGTGGCGAGGGTGCGATTCCAATCTTCCTTATCATAATCATTTTTCCGAAGTTTTGTATCCACTTCTGATTGTTAAGATATTAAATAGTAATTATTTCAAAGATTCCTGTGTAGTCTCCATAGTGCAATCGGTATGACCGTTTGATTAGAGAAAAAAACAAACCGTTTGGAAAAATGACATGATAGGCAACTTCTATTGAGGTTTCATCATATCGTTTGGCCTGTGTAGGTTTCGATTTCAGTGTATTAAAAAGCTCTAATTTAATTTGTATTTTATGTCTCAAATACAAAATCCTGAAGAACAAACAAATGTAAATGTATAAAGTATGTGTAACCATGAAGCATGATAATAATTTTTAATGATTAAAAGTGCAATAGATGGGTGTTCTGGACAGTACGAGCTAAAAAGTTTATTCATTTTGAATAGTTTTTCTCACTGCTGTAGGAAAATGGAGTCGTTTAATTTTCAAAAAAAAAAAAAAAAAAAAAAATACTAGAGTTTAAAATAAATTATAAAATTGTCAGAACCATCTACTGTACCATTTGTAAAGTGTGTAAAACTCAATATAGTTGTTGACTGCTATGTGTAAAACTCCAATGAAATAATTTATTTTCCTTTGCTGACTTCTTTGTATAAAACACAATTTCATTTCTGAATGCTATGAAATAGTTTATATTCCTTTGCAAGGTTTTTAAACCGACTATTTCCCTTGCAAAAATCATTCTTTTATTTTTTTAGATTTCGTTTTCAGTAAATAAGAGTTAATGCACTCCTTATAAATTTGTGGATGTATTTATGGGAAAATGTATATTTATTACTTTTGTGCGATAAAATATAACAACGTTTTGATCATATCTATCACATTAGTTCATTTTTATGTACAAACACCTTATAAGGACTACCCTCTTAAGGGACGGACGAGGAATTATTTTTTAAAGTAATGATTGGTTACATTACAGCTACATTGCTTTTGAAATGAAACCAAATACACTATTAACTAGAGGCTCAGACACTGAGCCTGAATCTGAAACGCTAACCCGACAAAATGCTTACAACAGATGATGGAGTGATGTTTAGATATGTTCTGTGCTGGAAGTCTTGTTTTTTATCAGATCAAAACAAAATAAGCAATCTTAGTTTGACTGAATTTGCTTCAATAATTTCAGCAAATGGGATGAAAAAGATGTTTTCATATTGGGGTACCATTTCAAACCAAGTTCCATACTGGGATTCATTTTTTGCGAGTTGTAAAGATAAATATGTTTATTAATCTAAAAGTATACAGGGAAACGTGGCGTATTTAGTTAGTTGGTTCGTAAATCATCTCTAGAGAAGCAAAACGAAGGGTTGCGAGTTCTAGTACATACGGCGGAAATTTTGAAGAAACAACAAATTTGGACTTAAGATTTGAAAACAATGGGTTCACTCATTCAGAGAAAGTGGCCTCTACCTACACTAGGAGGCCAGTTTGAACAATAGCTTCGCTGGGGGTATTGTGGTACAATTTTTATTACAGATAATGGCGTAGACGATCAGTGGACAAATGCACTCTTAGTGCTATATTACATAAGCTCCTAAATAATAGTGACAAGAAGTATTACGAAACAGCATTCACAGAGAACTAGAAGCGTAACATTGTAGCTTTTACTCAGTGAAATCATTTATATGTCCCGCATACATAGCTCTCTCCTAAGGTTTCTTTGGTTTTTTGCTTTCTATGTTTTTAGTTATTTGTTCTCTGTCAGATTTTACGATGCAATCAATAGTCTTCCAGATATTTGACAGATAGAGAGAGGCATCGACACAGTGTTTCAAATTCAAAAAATAGTAGAGTTAATAATAAACATTAAATTTCGTTATGATGTACACGTATTTCAGGGGATAACCTCTCATCTGCGGCACTAGGTTCAAAAAGGAAAGAAATAAATGGGATAATAAAAAAATAGTCTGCATGAAATACTCATTAACAAAATTATCGAAATAGGAGCCCAACTCCAGTAAAATTCGGTGGCTGATTTTGGGTAAAATTCTAATATGACGAACTCCATACGCTTTCCGCAATTACATTACAATCAATGAACAAAACTGGACCAAACATGGAAAAGGTTATAATTACTATATGTAGGGCCTTAAATTAATAATTTAAATTAGACTTCACAGGAGTAATCTATCTAAGGTGCTATCTAAATGTTGTTACCATGGTGATGATCCGCCAGCGATGGTCACCAGGGGATAATTGAGGTTTCAACACAGAACTCTTTTGGATAACAGCTGCATGGATTTAAATAACTATTGACAGGAATAAAACTTCTGAGGTAATTGCCATATGCTGCTACTTTGTGTTTCATTCAAAACAGTTCTGTTTTAGGTCCGAACCTCATCCAAGATAGCCGTCATTGTTGACGATAATTTAACACCATGTAAGACAGTAAAAGGCCAAGATAAGCGTAGGCACAATAGGTCTTTGGTAACCCTTTTATAAATGTGTCCTGTGGATATGCACTCTATCTAAGATGTACACTAGTGGAGGATATTGTTTAATAATGAACGCTTTAACAAACAGGCATTTTGGTAGTTTGAAAATGACTGTAGTTTCATTATCTCAAGTTTGATCAATACAGGCCTTTGAACGCCTCATGTTAACACAAAAAACGTTCTCATCATACCTTTGTCATTTTATGATATATCAGACCAAGGCGAGCGTTTCATGAAAATGATTGTACCACAAGTGTACAAAATAAATGTATACGGTTGCAGTATTAAAAAAAACACACAGAAATTTACAGAGAGTGTTTATCTTATTTCATTCGGAAAATACTTGCCTTTTCAGCAACTGATCGAACAACTGGTGGAAACTGATCAACATTAATAATCACTCCTAGAAGAGCAGACGAATCGCACGTTTCGTCGAAGCCAGTGTAGTGAGACATACTTGTCATCAAAAACAGCTTGGAAAGATCTACTACAGAACTGACGTTAAAGTCATAGCTCTTCACATCCTTTCTTCCCTTCACAAATGGTAATGTTTTGTTGTTGTTAATTGTTTCATAATTCAGTTCTTTGTTGGTAGGTGGATATCTTGACAAATAGTTGGGATACTTCTGATTATGAATATTGTGTTTTAATTTGAGTGAATTGTACAGGTTGCTGAGGACTGATGGAACATAACGTCTCAGAGCTGGAGATATGACACTGTGAAGACATATTCCAATTATCAACCATCTTTTCTGTTCGTCCTCTAAATCTGGTTTAACCGCTGAAATATTTTGATAAATCATGTTATTGTATTTATACTTTATTTTAAAATATATATAGGAATTATATTTTATATTAAATCAATATAGGAAAGATAACAGGAAACACCCATATTGGCAAAAAAACACATTAACATGCCACGATCTTCAAGATTCTGCACAAGAATAACAATAAAATGACAAAGGACAAACATAGACAACGATAGGAACTCGGGATAACCAGACTTAGTGCCGGCACTAGCAAGAGCCAGGGGCATGGTTTAACGAGTTAATGGGTATCCAAACCTCCCGATTCACTATCCCGTTTCCCTATAGTAAAATAGACATACAAACAACCTACTACAGCTAGACTACTAGCTCCAAGACCACAATCTTGAGAGGGGAAGAATAAGGCAAAGCGTATCATCTCTGTTCGAATTTCAAAAAGTTTACAAAATTTGTACATTCCATTTTTCATCAAATTTAATTTACATGTATTTATAGTTGATACCGAGATACTGTTATGAAACGTAATTGCATTTTTAAATCTTAGAAATTATCAGTCTTTTTCTGGACATTTTCTAAAGTTACCACCGTCAACATACTTTTAAGTTAACATAATAAAAAAAAACAAAGAAAATTTAGAAGTTTTCAAATTCAACAAAGATGTATACCTCTTTGGTCGCCTTTTTACACCAAGACTAATAAAGTTTACAGTGCACCACATACTATATTCAGCACTTTTGTAACAATATTAAAACACTATACCAAAAACTTATAAGTAAATCAGACCCTATTGCACCTTAATTACAAGATTAAACCGTAAATTCAAAACTGTAGTAAGAGCTTGCATCAAATGTGATTGACGAATGAAGCTTACAACAACATCACTAAACTTTCATTAACAGGGGATAAAAACATTTTTTAAATATTCAAGTTAAAATACCTTGATCTGTAGGTCCAATCTTTGATAACTCCACTATCTCGGCTGTTAATTGTTCAGACATATTATCATCAAACTGTTTACTAGTCGATTCCTCTGCCATAGTACTTAAGTTACTATATCTTACGTGCTCTGTCTCAAGTTATCATTCTACGAGCATTTTGCATCCTAAAAATATGAATTTTCTTAAAATAATCTTTTTTATTACTTTAGCACTTCTCTATGAGTAATCATATCTCAAGAATGAGATTATAAAGAATTAATTTCGGTAAAGATGCAACACAAGAAAATCCCTGACAGGAGAGATTCCTTAACGAAGCTTGCCGAGTCTGAGATGATTCAAATTTAATCAAGGGGCCTAATAACTCCCGTGATTGATTTACCATCGGCATTTATTTTCATTTTTATTGCACATACATTATAATAAGATACAATCTTCACACAAGTATTAATAAGACAGTAAAATATTTAATTACAAGTCCAACGTTTATTTGTATGGTTACAGAACAGTGCAGAAATTTTTGAGGTGTACTATATTGATAATTATTGCAGTAAAAGGAAGTCTGATACAGCAATAATTCAGAAAAAAAAATGAAAACAAATTCGTAATTTTGGCAATGGCAATGAGTGTATATTAATCGCTGCTTTTGGTCGTCAACTATACAATTTGGTACTAAGTTTTAGCAATTTGATTATAAATTGGTCGTTAGTTTACCGCAAATGATCAGAATCCCTACTGGTATTAATTATATATGATCAGTGGATGTGAAAGTACATTTTGGTACCATGATAACATCTGACAAAATTAGCTTAGAATTGTTCTATTAGACTACTTTAAGTTAGTAGTAGGAAAATGACATTCTACCGCACTCATGCAAAATCCTGCATAAAAAATCCTCACCTCGAGGGCAAAATGCAAACGGACGGCATTCCTATTGATCATAGGGTAAATACAAGAATGGCATATGTATCCAGTGATAGACAAGTCGTCCCACAGGAAAGTGGGGATCAGGACACTTTAAAGGGAAGGATGTTACAGATTGATATAAATAAAGATATGGCATCCGAAAAAAAATAAGATTGATCGGTTCCAGGATTTCTTTCTGGAGAATGAAGAAGATTTGGAAGATAACACCCCTACCCCCCAAAAGCAGCATCAGTGCTGCAATGCACCCAACCTGGTGCAGTTGGATGAGCACACCCAGCAATGTAAAAATTGCGGGGCGGAGCAAGTCCATCGAATTGAGCAATCAGGGGAGCAGAAGACCAGCTGTGGCGCCCCACTCAAGAGGAAGAAGGGACAGTTCTGCAAAAGCAAGCCCGGGAAGTATGGTCTCTGCTGGAGACATAATAGGCAACCACGCGAGACGGAAGAAGAGGAGACCATCCCCGTCGAGGGTAAGATGGTGGTTGAAGAGACCGTGAAGACCCTCCGTCAAATAGCTAAGGATGAGGGTCTGAGAGGGGTTAGTAGGAAAAGTAAGGAGGCCTTGGTGAAGCTCATCGAGGAGAAAACCACCCGTAAATTTACCCGTAAGGAAGTCTTCAGCAAAAAGAATCTGAAAGTACTCGCTAAGAATCGCGGCCTCACCAAGTACTCCCGCCTCAAGAGAGAGGATCTCATTCAGCTGGTCGAAGAAGATATCAGAAATGCCCCAGTCGAGGATGAGATCAAGGTCACCGATAGGCGACAAACGCTGAATGGTGTATTTGGCAAGGTCGTCATTGAATCCGTAAAGTCGCATGACGTGACCACATATCTCAAAGTAAGTCGGAGCACAATCTTCATAACCATCTCAGATGCTCTCGCCAAAAAGAAGGGATTGAGGTTCACTTAGTGCTCCTAGCAGAAATGGTGAAGACCAACCCCGCGACGGGAGAAAATATCTACATCACCCCTTACTTCCGATCAGCTCTTGCTAGCCTCACCCAATCATCCGACCTCGAATTGGAGATTGCCTTCATGATGGAGAAGATCAAGGAAAATATGGCTAAGTACATGCGTGAAGGGAGCGGATTGACTTTCGGGCACGTCGTGAAGCTAGAAATCCACCTCAACCAATTCAAGCCACTCAAGGGGGGTTCCCTCTTACCAACCCTATCGGCTCTCGCGAAAAAGAAGGCGATCATCAATGTGAAAAAATGAAGATGATTGCTGCTTCCAGTGGGCAGTGCTGGCAGCCCTTCACCATGAGGAAGTCGATCAGAAAACCACCAACCGCGTATCTCAGTACAAGAAATGGGAAGATAAGCTAAAATTCGAAGGCATTAACTTCCCGGTCTCGCTCAAGGCGATCGATAAGTTCGAGAGGCAGAATCCCACCATCAACGTCAACGTCTATGGCTTCGATGGTGTAAAGAAGGGTGAAGATGAGGAAGAGGATCTTCAGATCTACCCAATCAAGATATCCAAGAATACGGGCTCCACCCACGTAGATCTCCTCTTCCTGACTCGCGAAGGCAAGCAGCATTACTGCTGGATCAAGAGCCTCTCTCGAATTCTGAGCTCCCAGGTCACGAATCATGATGGGCAAGCTTACTTCTGCCGCAGATGCCTCTCCCACTTTACCAGGCAGGATATCTTGGACGAGCATATGGAATATTGCAGCCAGGAGGATGCGGTCAGGATCGAGATGCCGGAAAAAGGGACCACCATAGCCTTCCACAACCACAAAAAGGTGATGAGAGTCCCCTTCGCGATTTACGCGGATTTCAAGTGCTTCACAGAGAGATCAGCACCTGCCAGTCGGATCCATCACACTCCTACACGAAGGCCTACCAGCTTCAGCGACCATCAGGCTTTTGCTATTACGTGAAGTACGCTCATGGGGACTACAAAGATTCGGTCATCTATTGCGGTGAGGATTCAGCCAAGAAATTTGTGGAGTGCATCGAAGAAGAAGTGCGAGCCATCGGTAAGATATACAAGAGAATAAGCCCATGGAGATTACCGACGAGGACAAGGAGAGCATAGAAGAAAGCACGCACTGCCACATTTGCGGGGATGAATTGGGATTTGATAAGGTTCGGGACCACGACCATCTTACTGGGAAATATCGTGGTGTAGCACACAACGAGTGCAATCTGGACCTCCAGCTCCCGAAGCACGTCCCCATCTTCTTCCACATCTTCGTCAAGGAGCTTGGATTCACTGAGGGTAAAATCGACTGCATCCCCAATACCGATGAGAAATATATCAGCTTTTCCAACAAGGTGGGAGATCTGGTAGTGAGATTCGTCGATTCGCTGCGCTTCACGCTCAGCTCACTGGATAATCTAGCCAAGAGCCTCGCCCCCGACCAATTCAAGACCGTGAAAGCAAGAATTGGTGATCGTCACGAGCTGATGATTCAGAAGGGGGTATTTCCCTACGATAATATGGATGGGGAGGCCAAGCTGGAAGAGACTCAACGCCCACCCAAGGAAGCCTTCTACCGCACACTTTACGCGGAGGACATCACCGACGAAGACTACGCGCACGCTCAGATGGTCTGGGAGACCTTTGAATGCAAGACCCTACGAGAATATCACAATCTCTACCTAGAAACCGACGTCTTGCTGCTCACCGACATCTTCGAGAATTTCAGGGATATCTGCCAGACTCAATATGGGCTTGATCCTGCCAACTACTACACATCGCCCGGATTGTCCTACGACGCTGCCCTCAAAACCAGTGGGCAAAGATTGGAGCTTCTCTCCGATCCGGAAATGCTGCTAATGTTCGAGAGGGGCACCAGAGGAGGAGTCGCCATGATCTCCCATCGCTACGGTAAGGCTAATAATCCCTACATGACCGACTACGATCGCTCCCAGCCCACCTAGCATCTCACCTACCTCGAAGCCAATAATCTTTACGGATGGGCGATGTCGCAGCTTCTCCCAACAGGAGATTTCGAATGGACGGAGCCGGAGGAGATCGACGAGATTCTCAGCTATCCCGACGATCACGAATATGGCGCCATGATAGAATGCAATCTCGAATATCCGAAGAATCTTCACGACGCCCACAACGACTACCCTCTTGCGCCTGAGAACGTGGAGATCGATAAAGTCCGCAAGCTCGTGCCTCATCTAGGCAAGCGTGAGAAATACGTCCTCCACTATCGAAATCTCAAGATGTATCTGGAGAGGTGAATGAAGCTCACCAAAGTTCAGGCAATCCCCATGGCTCAAGAAATATATCGACCTAAATACCGCTCTCCGCGCCAAGGCCAAGACCGACTCCGAAAAGGATTTCTTCAAGCTCATGAATAATTCGGTCTTCAGCAAGACCATGGAGAGTATCCGGAAGCGCGTAGACGTCAGGCTGGTCACTTCCGAAAAGCAGGCCCTGAAGCTCGTGACCAAGCCCAACTTCGAACGTCGAGTGGTCTTCACCGAGAATCTAGCAGCTGTCCATATGAAGAAGACCAAGCTGAAATTTGATAAGCCCATCTACCTAGGAGCCTGCATCTTGGATATTTCGAAGCTTCTCATGTACGATTTCCACTATGGATTCATGAGGAAGATGTACGACGATAAGGCTCGGCTGCTTTTCACCGACACAGACAGCTTGGCCTATGAGATCCGGATCGACGACTTCTACCAGGATATCGCTCCACACGTCCAGGAAAAAATCGATACGTCCAACTACCCGGACGAGCATTCCTCTGGCATCCCCACTGGTGTGAACACCTCGGGGTATTTAAGGACGAGTGCGCTGGCAAGGCTATGACCGAATTCGTGGGGCTCCGAGCGAAGCTATACGCTTTCAAGGTGGATGATGGTGAGATCACCAAGAAGGCGAAGGGAGTCACCAAGAGCGTCATCAAGCGCAGCATCGCCTTCGAGGACAACAAGCGATGCCTCACCACCCAGCAAGAGATCCATCGTCCAATGAATATCCTCCGGAGCCATCATCATCAGATCTACGCCGAAAAGATCAACAAGATCGCGCTCTCCGCCAAAGACGACAAGCGTCACATCCTTCCCGATGGCATCAGAACCCTTGCCCACGGACACTATCGAATCACCTATGGCTAAGCCCCTCTGCACTTAGTAGGCTCTGACGGATGCGGATGCCCATCCAGACTGACCATACTTAGATATATGAGCAGCATACGAGTACACGACATCCTCCTCCCCCACCAGCCCCTCTCGAATCTAGGTTTAGAGGAGGCTACCAAGGCCCCACTTCAGAGGGGTATTCATGCGCAATGCCCTACCACCCAACCCACAGCCCATCGAATGCGGTATCCTGAATCACGACGATCGCGATGGCCCTGGCACGCACTGGACGTGCTGGCATAAGCATGGAATACTCAAAGTCTACTTCGATCCCTATGGCCTACCCCCACCCAACGAGATCGTCGACTATCTGAGGCCGGAGATTCGATATAATACCGATGAGCTTCAGCGTCGTGGCGACGTGGTCTGTGGGCACTTTTGCTTGCACGTCTTGAAGCTTCTTTCGGAAGGTCGGACGCTCGAGGAGGTCATCTTCGACCTATAGATAAATGGATAAGTTTGAATCTCACTCGAGGAAGTGCATGCCTGTATGGCGAATGCTTCAGGATCTCAATATGAGCGATCATCGCATCATCAGTCTTGGATTACCGCGGGATAGGTCAGACGCTGTGACGAAGAAATGGGTCACTCAGCAGCTGAAGAAGAGCTGACCTAGAGGCGGAGCTTGGTGCTACCCAAAAAGCTCTCGAGGAAGAAAAGAAACGCTATGACCGCATTGAGAAATATATGGCAAAGTGCTTACCCATGGCAGGTGGTAAGATGGAAGGGGATATCGATATGCAAGGGCATGCGATCCACAATCCGAGCAGACGAGTCGGTCACCAAGGAATGGTATGCTAAAAATTGGCAGGAGGCGGTCAGTGCGATGCAAGGAAGGATCGAAGCCATGGATAAAAAGATCACGTCTCACCACGGATAGCTTCACAGCCTTTCTGGTCTCTCTCTTTCGAGGGACCGGAAAGACTACTGGTTATTGTAAGTCAGACTCTTTGACCCATGAATTGAAAGACTTAGGATATCCCAACCACTTCACGAAGATTTCCTTCACCCCATCCCTGGTTCGTCGACGTAGGATATCTTCGATGCGATAGACTTCCTGATCGGTGCACTGGAGCTCGGGCTCGTAGAAGGATCCCTGGATCTCCTCATCGTGAAAATCCTTGAGGCGATAGGTTGTTGGCTGCGTCGCTAGGGTCTGAAAGATGGTGAAGTCTTCCTCCGTCCAGCGAGGAGTATATCCCTTCTCGAAAGTGCCCTTCTTCTTGATTATCTGGACTTTATCGCCAACGTCGAATCGATGAGGCTTCATGGGTGGGAGATCTCCGTAAAAATTCCAGAAGACCTTAGCCTCGTGCTCTTTCGTCTTTCGGTGGGAGTCATCTTGATGGTTCGATGCTAGGTGTTATTATACTGGAGGACGAGATCATCCAAGATGGGGAGGTAGGTGCGCGTGCTATTGGCCGAGAAGTACTTGAACATCTTCTCCTTCATGGTACGATTCCAGCGCTCCACCACGCTCGATTTCTCCTCATTCTCCGTAGAGTAGAGATCGATCCCATGCTTCTGCAGCAGATCCTTCATCTCACGATTATAAAATTCCGTGCCCTTATCGGTCCATAGCTTCTCGGGCTTGCGATCCTTGAAGACGGTCCGGAAGGCATCTCGCACAGTCGCACCTTTCTTATCTTTGAGTGGCACCAGCCACCCATACTTGAAGAAGACGTCGATTATGCTCAAGAGGTATTTGAAGCCTCGATTATCCCGGGAGAAGGCGCTCATATCTACGAGATCGGCTGCCCAGGTCTCGTCCACCCCACCTACCACCAAGCATCTCTTCTTGAATTTGCGTCTGACTCGCTTATGCAGCTCTTCGGCTAGATCATCCGATCAGCGCACTTTTTTTTTCACGCCCAGCCCAAATCGAGCCTTGGTGCCAATGATGGGTCTGACAATACTTCGATCCATGTGCTCGCGGACCGTGTGCTGCTGAATGCCATCCAGCTCCTTGAGCATGGTCTTATCGCATATGGAATTTCGAGCGGCTGTATCCTGATGCTGAGCATAGCAGAGATCGTGATGATAGGAGGCCTTATCCACGCGATTGATGGGCATCGACCAAGGTTCGGAGTTGCCATCTGCCTTCAGACGCTCATGAAGCTTGGTGCCCGGTCAGGTGAAATTATGCCCTGGTAAATGCATCTCCACAGGCATGCGATTGAGCATCTTCCAGAGCCCAGCGCCTATAAATTGGGACTTCTGGGAGCCACAGACGACGCAGGTTCCAACCTTCCGCACCCTCCCAATGCTTGCCACCACCTCGCTCAAGCCTTTCGTCTCCGTCTTCTTCTTGCATTTCAAGTAATACATTCCCATTTTATATAGATAAATGGACCTTACCTACGATGAGCCTACCACCAGTAGGCATGATCACTTTCTCCTCCCGCAGCGATGCATCCGAGGTTTGATCATTGGAAAATCGGACTGTGGCAAGACGACGTTACTGAATAACCTCCTCCTGCGCGACGGATGGCTCGACTACGATCGACTCTACGTCTTCGGAAAATCACTCCGTCAGCCCATTTATCAGCTGCTGCAGCGAGCGCTGGGGAAAGGATTTTCGAAAGGCGATATCCGTGAGCTTCTTTCCATCAAGGATCGCTATCCACACTCCTTGATCGACTAGGTGGACGTGATGAAGCCATCGACCAAACCAAGTGGTATCGAACCCTTCTTCTTCGAGCAGGTGACCGACGTGCCCGATTCCCGCGACCTCGACCCCTCTCGCAAGAATCTCATTGTCTTCCACGACTTGATGCTCAGCAAGCAGAGCAAGTGCAAAGACTACTACGTGCGTGGACGTCATAATAACGTCGATTGCTTCTACCTCTGCCAAAATTACTTCAAGCTCCCTCGGCAATCGATCCGAGAGAATGCCAACTTCATCTTACTCTCCGAGCAGGATGCCAAGAATCGCGATCATATTCGTCGGGACCATTGCAGCGATCCTAGCCCAGCTCAGTTCGATACCCTATGCAATCGCTCTTGGGCAAGCCTCACGGATTCATGACCATCGATCTCACGAGCCCCAAGACGAATGGAAAGTATCGATACAATCTGGATGAGTTCTTTCGAGTATAAGATAAAGAATGATGACGGAATTTTTCCTCGAAAATCAAAGGGACTTGGATCAGGAGAATGCCTCCAAGCCCCCACCTCTTGGTTGCAAGCATAAGTGGGAGAGAGTGCTTATTAACGATGAGATCCCGGGATATGACTGCAGCAGATGCGGTGCCGAATGATATGCTGATCGCTTCGACGATCGGGATTTCGAAGGAAGGACCTATAATTCCCACTCCCGCCGACGACCATCGCTCGGACCTCAGTGCTGCATCAAGACGGTTCGAGGCCATCAATGCACGTACCCTTCCATATTGCAAAGCGATAAATGCAAGAGGCATTCGAGGCTATTTCGTTAGGCGTGCTGCCAGTCTGGATCTCCGATCGCTCGTGGTAAGGCTTTGGAACGTATCCACCAAGAGATTATTCCCATGCCTAAATTCACCAACCTCTGGTCGGTCTCAAAAGTCCGGATGGTAAGGGAGTACGATCATAAAATCGCGCATAGGGTGGTAGTCTTCTGCTCCCCGAAAGGCATCAACGCCCCATAGCGTTCGTTCCAACGCCCCATAGCGTTCGTTCCAACGCCCCATAGCGTTCGTTCCAACGCCCTATAGCGTTCGATCCATCGCCTCTCAACGTCCAATAGCGTTCGTTCAAACGCCCTATAGCGTTCGATCCATCGCCCAATAGCGTTCGATCCATCGCCTAGGGGCGTTCGTGATGCTATAAATAAATGACGTTCATCAAGATCACCGATCCTAAGCAGCGTGAGGCGCTTGCTAGGGACCTGCAGGAGACCAAGTGTAATATTCAGGCTAGTGATATGCAGCATCGCCTGGATAAGATCGGACTCAGTCGCGATCTTTCCAAGATATTCAAGCCCGTTGTCGAGACGCAAAAGGAGACTGCTTCCCAGATCACCAATAAGATCGATGATCTCACCCTACCCACCCCCATGCCTGCCCTTCCTCCTACCGCTGCCGAAGGCGATGACGACCCACTTCCCATCGGGCAAGCACTGACTACCAATCTCGGTCCGCGAGACACCCATTATCTTCAGCTCAGTATGACTCCCAAAGCAGATCATACCTTTGGATTGCGAGTTGAAGATGGCGCCATCATGATCGGAAGTCTCCCCGTCACTTTCGATGGTGACGATATCATCGTCGATGACGAGCGCTATAGAGGTACCCCAGGCCTATGGGAGCTCATGGTCATGATTCGAGATGGACGACCTGAATACCTATGGTGATATCCTACGAGCATCGAATGCCATGTACCAAGGCAATTCTTCAGTCTCGCAGACCCCCAAGGCTAGCAAAAGCAAGATGTGGAAGGAGATCGTCTCACACCTCTATAAGCAAGATAAGTATGGGAGTGGGGTCCGGACCGTCTTTCTTCCCAAATGCTTCGACCATTTGCTGGATCGCCTCGATCTTTGCGCTGCTGCCTATAAGGCTGGGAATAATGGGGTGCGCAACGAAATCGTGGCCATCCTCGACGCCATGAGGAGAGCCAAGCATATCAGCAGGAAGGAGTACGAGACGCTGCATCGAAAGCTCCTCTAAATAAATGCCTTTAGTAGTGAATCACGGATATCGTCGGAGATATGTAGTCGGTAGGCGAGGATTATTCGATACCATCGCCAGTCTGGCTGGACGAGTATTCACCTCTTCTGCTGCGCAGACGTTAAGAAGCAAGGCTGTGAGCGCTGCTTCCAATGCAGCCATCAAGGGATTGGAGAAAGGAGCGACGAAGGCAGTAGACCACGTCGTTTATCGAGTGACTCGCAAGAAGCCCCAAAAGCCACAAGCACCTGCAACCAAGACCAGGAGGACCCCTCAGCAGCAGGCCCACCTCAATAATCCCATCTCGGATGGTGGCATCGCAACCATCCACGACTTCGTCCAGCGCTATAAATAAATATATGATGGCTGATATGCTTACTATCACCAAAGGACTGACTTTCGACGAAAGCGTCCAGGAGTACGAATTCTTCGAATTCCATCCCATCACTGGGACGCAGTTGAATAGATCTGGCACCGAGATCCGCCTCAGCATCGAGTCGCATGATCTTTTCCTTTATCCCTCCGAGAACTACCTCTTGCTGGAAGGGAGACTCCAGAAGAATGATGGGTCGGCCTATGCCGATGCCAACCTCATCTCCCTCATCATAGGGCGATGATGTTCCTCTTCAAATCCATCAGCTACAAGCTTTCCGGGCAGACGATCGAGCATTTGAACGATCCAGGGGTCGCCACCACCATGACATGGGCCTACTCACGTATCCAGACGATTACAAGTCCCAATGCCTCAACCAGTTATGGGTTAAGGATACCTCTGAAGAGGCCGCTGCTGAGAATCTAGGATTTGCTGCGCGCAAGGCCTACGTCATCGCCAAGCCTGCCAATAAGGGGATCTTCACCTTCACCACCCCCCTGAAAGATATCTTCGGCTTTGCCCAGGACTACGAAAAGCTGGTCTATGGATTCAAGCATGAGCTCACTCTCGTCCGCGCCTCGGATAATGACGCCATCTTCCGGGATGCTGCCAATATCAACGACCCTAGTAAGATCGTCCTCAGCAATCTCTCATGGTTCATTCCCCACGTGATGCCTTCCGACGAGGAGAAGCTGCGCCTCTATAAGACCATCGAGAGCAAAGTGAAGCTAGATATTGGCTTCCGCATGCGGCAGTGCGATTCGATCGCTGTCCCCGAAAGTCGTGAATTCAACTGGCGCCTTTCCACCCGAAGCAGCCCCGAAAGACCCCGATTGGTGATCGTCGCCTTCCAGACCGATAAGAGTAACGATCAAGATGCCAACCCTGCCATCTTCGACCATTGTCGCGTGAATGATATCTGGGTCACCTTGAATTCCCAGAGATATCCTGCTGTGGGTCATCGTGCCTCCTTCACGAATCAGAAGGTCTCCAGGCTCTATAAGGAGGCTGCCGATTTCCGCAGGAAATTCTTCAACATGGATCATTTGGTGAGCAATCCAGGCATCACCCCTGCCGACTTTACGGATCTCCATCCCCTTTTCGTATTCGACGTCTCCAAGCAGAGCGAGCGACTCAAGAATTCGACGATCGACGTCAATATCAAGGTCAGATTCGATCAGAACGTCGCTGCCAATACCCAAGCCTACGCTTTGGTCATCTCCGATCGCATCCTCCAATTCGAATCCGATGGTCAGGAGATGAGCGTCGTATTCTAAAGCTGAGCTCTGCAGTAAATAAATGGACAAAATTCATATTCAGCTGCTGTTTGCCACCCGACCCGCCGAAGTCTTCGCCATCCTGGTGAAAGCTAAAAACCTCCAAAAGCACTACGACGGTCTGGAAGATTGGAAGCAGCGACTAATATCCGCTTTCTACGTCACCACCTGTAAATAAATGAACGATCCACTTTTGCGAAAAATCGCCACCAATACCGAACCCAAGCATGGGTTCTCCTTCATCGTCTCTGGGGACGATAGCCAGATTTTGACCCGATTCAACCCACCCCTCCGACTGCGCGAGAAGAAATCTTACGAGATGGCCCTCGTGAATCTGGAGACCTACTACTCCATCCCAAATATTCATACGGGAAATAATTCCTTCCGCTATTCCAACGACGAAGGTGCCCACTGGTTTCCCAACACCCTGAGCACTGGCTCCTATGGAATCGACGATATCAATGATGAGATCCAGCGACAAATGAAGCTCAGCAAACACAAGGCTAAGATCCTTCTCGATGCCAATCGCGCGACTCTGAGAGCGACGCTTACCCTCGCCAGAAGCTACCAAGTGGATTTCGATGTGCCCAATAGCCTGAATACGGTGCTTGGATTCGATCCTCGAACGTATACCTATGACCGACGCACGAATGGATACGTGGAGGGTGAGCATATCGTCGATATCATCAGCATCAATAGCATCCTCGTGAATAGTGATATCATCCAAGGTAGCTACGTCAACGGCACCAAGCAGTCCACCATCTATAGTTTCTTTCCCGGGGTCGATCCAGGCATGAGGATCATCCAGACCCCTAAGAATCTGATCTACTTACCCGTGACCCTGAAGACCATCAATCAGATGCAAACCTACCTGACCGATCCAGACGGTCGCCCCATCGATCTGCTAAGGGGGCATCTCACCATCCGCTTTCATCTGAGGTATAAATAAATGGATTATCAAGAGTATGGTCTCAACTTGACGAAGGGTCAGGCAGAGAAGCAGCAAAGAAGGGTTGCCCCGTGAGCGTCCGATTGCTGCATGCCAACCTATCTGGTGGGCAAAAGATGTTCCTCACTCATCGACAGATCCAGCGCATCACCAAGCTCTTGCAGAGTGGTAAGGGTGGTATGGTCTTGGAGATGAGCCCGAAGCAGGTGAGGCATAACGTAAAGGAAGGTGGATTTCTCCCCATGCTTGCAGGTCTCGCCTCTGCTGCGCTATCTATGCTAGCCAAAACCGTGCAACCTGCTTTGGGTGTGGGTGCCTTGAGCGGTTTGGGTAGTGCAGCCATCCAAAAAGCCGTGGGATCTGGGTTATATCTCAAGAAGGGTGGGAAAGTATGCTGCGTGAAACCCCAGGGTCGTGGTTTGCATCTCAGCCCAGGTACTTTACCCAATACTTACGGTGATGTGGAAGTGGAAGTCGGCTCTACGATGGTAGTGGATTGATTCTTGGCCCCAATAGCCCCTTCAAGAGTATCCTCCTGCTAGGCATGCTTCTCTAGGACCCCTAGATAAATGGATGAAGTGGATGCCAGTCATATCGAATGCATGGAAGAGGAGCTCATCTCAGAAATCCAGAGATATGAGCATGCTTTGAAGATCTATAACCGACTGGATAAGGTCGTCTCCTTAGCCCTGGGGGCGTGTTCCGTGGGCAGTTTATTGCTGACCAGTGGCACGATGGGGTTTGCTCTGACCGGTGTGGGTGCTGTGGCATCCATTCCGCTGGGTTCCATCGCCTGCCTATGTGCTACAGGAAGTATGGTCCTGTCCTTGATCTCGCGCCGAGTCGCCGAGAAGAAAAAGAAGCATCGAAATACCGTGCAAATAGCCAAAACCTATAGGTCCCAGCTGGCAGGCGATGCTCCTGCAGTCTGCCTCAAAAATTATTACGATGAGAAGGATCAGCTTCGTCAACCTTCTATCCCAATTAGTGAAGAATTGAATGCGCATGCGCCGTAGGGAGGGTTCTTCCATTCGCGCCTCGCTCGGCTACGCCTCGCTTCCCGCTCATTCCCAGACCCTCCAGATCAAAAAAAAAAAATTTCCCAATCCGTTTTGGATTGGGAAATTTGCGTCCTTACCCCTAGGCCTCTGGTATTTTTTTTTTTACTTCCTCACCAGATCGTAGGAGAGGTATTGTCGATTGGATTTCTTGCTCAGCTTGTATCCGGTGCTCCGAACGTAAGGTCCTTGCAAGGGACCCTTTTCTTTGTTGAGCGTGGGGCAGGTCCATACTCTGGTGATTTCTCCTTCTCGATTTTTAAGAGTGAGAATCCTGCTTTTGCCAAATTTTCCACCCACTTCTACCACCTCCAAGATCTTATAGATCACTCCCGTAGGCAAATCCTTCCATGTGGTGGATTCCTGATTCTGATCCTTCATCTTTTCCTGGAAGGCATCTTCGCTGAAAAAGTCATCTTGGGAGAATCCATTGTGTACGATAGTCATATTTCTGGTATTTACCCTATGATCAATAGGAATGCCGTCCGTTTGCATTTTGCCCTCGAGGTGGGGATTTTTTATGCAGAATTTTGCATGAGTGCGGTAGAATTGTCATTTTCCTACTACTTAAGTTAGCTTAGAATTGCTCTAGAACTCCAGAACATTTCTAAAATCATCGAGTAGAACTGTTCCAAAAGCTTTTGTGGTCAATAGAAGTTCTAAACCTGGCTATAATCTGTTCTAAAAGTAGTCATAATCGGGAGTTGTCCGATAAGTAGTCTAGGTTAGAAGTTTTTTTTCTCTGAAAACACAAACAACCAAGACCTGCTCTCATTCAAAATCATATATAAAGTCATGTAGAAGGTACCCCAATACGGAAATAAATGATAAAAATGTGATAACGGTAATATAATAAATATGAAAAAAGGGATTTTTTTTTCTCTGATATAATTTCGATGTCCGTAGTCATGAAACTTCCTGTAATTTGATCAAATACTTAATTTACCAATGGGAATATTTTCTTTATTCAATATATCATCGATGCCCGCAATAATGAAACCTTTTGAATTTGAGTAATGTACATGTATTTAACAAAAGGCAAATTACTGTTTTTGATACTAGTATGTTATCGATTCACGCAATAACGAAAATGTTTGAATTTTACTAAAAACGTATGTCAAAGGAGAATTTTCTGTGTGTAATATTACATGTATATCGAGTCCAACAATAATAAACCTTCATTCAATCTTACAAGATAGTGCATAAGAACTGCTCTGTCGAGTAGCGCTATATTATCATTTTTAGAACGTCCAAGATAACTTAGAGCTGTAGCCATTTTATGAACACTTTTAGAACTATGAGAGCTTTTATAACAGCTTTCATGTAGTATTCATAATAACCCCTTTATTGCTTTAAAGCTTACAGCTGTGACCATTTATGGCTGTTTTTAGAATTGTTTAACTACTGTTCTAAGTTAACTTTAAGTTGCTTTCAAGTTAACTTCAAAGTAAGTCAAACGAGAAGTTGTAACTTCACCCAACTGTAAGTTCATGTAGCAAATCAATGGTTTTCTGACACCGATTACATTTTTTTTCTCAAACGAGAAGTTATAGCTTCACCCAACTGTAAGTTCATGTAGCAAATCAATGGTTTTCTAACACCGATTACATTTCTTTTATCTAATTGGAACAATTAGGCCACTACACATTATTTTCAAGTTCGTCGGACAACACAACAATTATTATGCGGTAGCGAGCGGGCAGGATGGAGGATGTTTAGGGGAAACACTGAGAACAAGCGAACTGGTATATTAAATTGTATTTACATAAATCTGAGGTAATGCTAATTATTGATGGGTGGTTATTCTGTTGATTTAAAAAAAAAATCAAGTATTTTAATAATTAAAAATGAATGGATACAGAGTAATTGCACATGAGACACACGCAGTATCTACAAATCCATGGTAGAACCAAGCAATGGAACAATGGTTTTATAGTTGTTTTTCAATGCCTTAAATTTTGAAATGAAATACAATTTACAAAAGCATTTATGTTCTTCGTCTAATGTGGTAAATATAGTCTCTAACATTGTTTCCAGTTTATTACGTATATTCCTCATATCAAGATAGTTAAATTTTCACATTTTAAAGTTCGAGGTTTACCGAGAACTTTAAAATGTAGAAATTAATATATATTACTATCGAGATGTGAGAAATTATCGTAATAAACCGGAAAACAATGTTAGAGATTGTTTCTCTAATTCCTACTCAATTTATTTGAAGTAAAGGGAACCCCGTAGTCTCCAGTCTCAAATATGCCGCCCTTTTGTTGCTATCATCGTTGCTATGTGTATCATTGTGCCTTTCAATGAAAGGGGTGTGGAGTGTAATAGTTGATAAAAATGTCATATTATCAATAAATTGAGTCATCTCAGTCATAAAAATGCAAAAATCATTTCGCTAGACAACGATGCAGGTTTTAATTTAATCAATATCCGGTTGTATTATTTCTGGAAACTGACACGAGACATTTACATGATTGACCAATCAGCAAGTGAAATCAATTTCTAAACATGTTGATTATTAAGTTCATCTAACATCATTTGGGAAGTATTTATTTTAAACCAGAATTAGAGAAATGTTTTTTCATTGGCAAAAATTTGCTTTAAATGTTCAACAAGAAAAAAGATAGGGAGATATCTTCAATTCTTATTTTGCACTCAACATCTTTGTTATTTGTTCTATTTTCAACTATTCAAAATTAAACTTTTATATTTGGACCCTTCATGTATTAGAATGAACTCAAATAATGCATATCAACGAAAAATCAGTCACATTTGGCATATAGCTTTGAACCACAGGAGTGGAACAATTATGGGACAATATAACATTAATGTTGTAATCAATAATTACCATGTTTATCAGTTTTGCGCAATAGCGCTCTTTTAAGACTCCTTTTCCTCTGATGCAGAACTATGAAGGGTTCTTAAAACAGTCTCAAATTTGTGCATATATTATTCGACAAGGAATGAGGTATAACATCTTTAAGGCAGTATGAGTGCCAGATTTCAGAAGCATTCAATATCTCGGGTTTTATCCATTTAAACAGGGCTAAATGTTTTTGCACATGTATCATTTTTTCTTGGTCATGGGTCACTTTAAAATGCATAAAATAGACAATGTATAAAATCTTATCAACTTCCAATTATATTTTCATATATTTTATAATATATAAACAGCTTAAGAAAATTGAAGGAAAACTCTAGAGAGCACTGACATTTGCCAAAATTTTGACGACATATTTCTAAAAAATTCTTACATGGATTTTAATTTTTTTTTTAATAACAAAAATTCTGACACTCGTACAATCCGACATTTGAGCATGACATTTGAAATAATATTTGTCTCTGGGGATATCTCAAAAATGCTTGATATTTACCTACCTACAGTACTTCTTGGTGATATATCACTTCCTATAATCCGGGCATTTAATATCATCTTGTTATCATATTCTAAAGATACACATTATACAGATACATTTAAATTTGTCATTTCTTTGTTGCCAATCAGCATATTAGAGGAAGTATAATTTGGAAAATGTTTATTTTGAATCCGATTGTTTCAATAATTTCATTTATGTAAAAATTAGTTGTCCCAGCTGAAACATTTTATTTAATGTCAATATATAGGACACCATATGATAAGTTGTTTACATTAAAAACTGTCCAATGATTAATAAAGAAAAATACGGAATTTTGTAAATAAATAAAATAAAGTTTTTCGTAAAGTCAATTTCAACTGTTAAACATGAAACACATAAATGTGAATAAACAGACACTTTGTGCAAATAGATCTTTAGCAAAATGTACATTTTATTAACTATATACATATTTTCAAGCTATAGTGTTAAGGTCAAAGGTCCCCTTTTCATTTAAATGTTAAACCTATGGGAATTTACTGTTAGATCAACAGTCTTAACCGCTTGTTGGTTATTCACAAAACTTTGTATGCAGATGACTATGTCATCTTTTTTTTGTTTATTGCAGAATGAATAAACAAATCAATGAGATATTAGTGATAAACAATATAACAAATGGCAAATCATTCGAACAGACCGCATTTGTGTCACAGAAAACATTCAGATACCACAATATTTACAGCATTTTTTTCTTAATATGTGTTGAATTTGTTAGTATAGGCATGCATAATGCATGTAATGGTAGCTTCGCATGCTTAAATGATTTACAGATTATTTCTTTGTAAACAGACGACCCGTTAAGGCTAAGGATTTAACAAAAAAAATCCCGTAGGTTTAATATTGAACTAAAAAGGGGACTTTTAACCTTAAAGCATGCAGTTTACATTCGTTTCCAAAATGTGCATAATTATAATCTGTCGAATAATATAACCTTGCATACAACCGCGCCGATTAAAGTATAAACTTCATTCATACCAACGAAGACAAATGTCATTTAAACAAAACACAACAGGAACGTCATGAATCATAAAACAACCATCTAATCACAAAGGACGACCCAAACATACCTGTACAGTATTTGACCAACCACCAAAATTACATCCCAGCTCATTTGTTCTAACTGGGAAGATCTGAGTCGGACCACCCCAGCAATCTCATTCCAGTTAGAACAATGGATATGTTTACCTTTTTTTGTTTTTTGTCAAGGGCAGATTTTGAGAACTGTTCAGTTGTTTTGGACTTAGTAAAATTTTACGTTGTACTATCCATAAAATTTTCAGAGATAAAGATTTTAAAACGTTGAAAAATGACATTGTCCATAGCGGGATTCGAACCAGGGTCGTTTGTTTACTAGTCTTCTACCTTACCTACTACACCACGAATTCTCTGGACTTTTGGTGTTAAAAAGCCGTACATAAATAATCGTTATGGGACACATTTGAACTATTTGAGCTAGATTTATCATACTTGCCAGGTGTACAGGTCTATCCAAGACGACATAAATATGCCCCCAAAAATTATTTCAGGTCAAAGGTCAAGGTCATAGAGGTGCTGGGGGCATATGTAGTGTTTCACAAACACATCTTGTTTCTTTTGAAATTCGCCCTGCATTGTTCCAAGGATATGGATCCTTAACATGGTAGGCAGAAAAATACACAGTAAGTATAAGACGATGTTATTCATGATGAATTTTTTGCCTACCATCTACTTTATGGACATTCAGTTTTGTTATTTTTCCTAACTTCATATACTTATTCAAAATTTGTAAGCAAACGAAGGATGCTCTCATATTTGATAGTTTGAACATGAATTGAAAGCAAAGCCGTGACCTTTTAAACACACATGAAGAACTTGTAAGACGATTTAAGTGTTGCTTTCTGCGGTTATTGTTGAAATATAAATTGTTCATATCTGTGGACAGTAGTATGTAGGGACGGTTCGCTTATGGTTTGAGCAGATGACGATGAAATGCGTTGCTATTGGACCAATCGTGATAGGATCGTCAGTCATGTGACAAAAGATGGAAGGTCACGCCACCAGAACCGGAAGTCCAAGATGCGCACAACCCGAAACTTTTGACACAAAAAGGGACTGTGCTCATAGTAGTATTTGGTAGATATATGGTCATTTGACAAACGAATACTCCTCCGTACATGTTTTGTCACGTATTTGCCATCTTGTTTTCGAAGGAGATATCATTTTAGATATTTGTTGCGCTTATTTTGAAAAGAAGCGTGGTTTTCAATATTCGCGCCCTTTTTGAGTGTTGTTTACCAGAAAAAGAAAACTCTCCATACACATGCGTATTCGTCTGGATCATTTCTGATCATGATTACTGATTGCAGTTGCTACTGTTGCAATAAAACTTTATGACGTTATAGGTTATATGCATATAGTAAAAAAATACCGAAGTTACTGTTAAATTATTTTCTGTAGATGTCCATTTCGACAACACATGTCTTTTCAGTGTAGATCAAATCAAAACATTTAGAAATCGATATACCGAAATATGTGTAAAAACTTGCCAATTACCAGTAGAACCTAAATAGAAAAGTCTCATTAGCTAAGGACAGAGCTATGCGAGAGGGTGATACTCCTAAGTTTTGAAAAAAAAAAATGCTAAATTGAGATATTGCAAGTGTTAAAATGAACTCTGTTCTCGGGCTAGCCCGAAGTACTGGCTAACAGCCCAACATCAAACGCTTCGACCCAGTGGTAACAAATAACAAAATACAGAGGTTACTGTTAATTTAGTTAATATAACTTTTTTTCTGTGTCATAACGTACTTGCTGGTTGGTACAGGGGGTTACCAGAAAAAGTGTGCTTAATTCGCTTTTTAGACCACATGGCTATGCTAGTAAAAACCAAATTTGGTCAAAGTAGTTTTTTGGTTGCCCCTTTAAAATGGTGTCCAGCCTGTCCGTGCCTAATCCAAGATGGCCACGTTTTAACATAGGAACATGGAAAATGCATCTAAAAGATCTTCTCCTCTGAACCAATTGGAACCAAACTTGGTCAAAATAGTTAATGGTTGGTCGCCTTCAAGGTTTGTGTTTTATGTTTGTACCTAATCCGGGATGGCTGCCAGCGGGGAACATATATATAGTTTATCATAGGATCCTATGAAATTGCATTAAAAAAAATCTTCTCTGAAATTTAGTCAAAACGTCCTTGGGTGGTCCCCGTTAAACATTGTGTCCGGCTAGTCCGCACCTCATCCAAGATAGCCGCAACATAGTTTCAGCATAGGAACCTATGGGAAATGCATCCAAAGTTCTCCTCCAAAACCAATAAACGAATTAGAACCAAACTTGGTCACAATAGTCCATGGGTGATCCCCGTCGAAGTTTGTGATTTTTATTTTCATATCTCATCAAAGATGACGGCCAGCGGGACGAAAGTTTAACATAGGTTACTATAGGAAGTACATTCAAAGACCTTCTCTGAAACATTTGAGCCAAACTTTGTCACAAAAGTCCTGGGATGGTTCCCTTCAGTGTTTTGTCATTTTTATCATATGTTTATATACACACCTAATCAAAGATGACTGCCAGTGGGGAACACAGTCACAGATTTTCTCTTTTTTAGTCCTCAAAACCACTTGGCCAACTGGAACTAAACTTGGTCATGATAGTCTATGGATGATCCCCTTTAAAATTTGTGATTTTTATATTTGTATCTCACCCATGATGGCTGTTAGCGGGGAACATATTTTAACATATATAGGACAATATTGGAAATGCAATCTTCCTCTCTGAAACTACTGAGCAAGTTTAACCTTATTCAAAATAGTTCTTAGATAATAGACCATTTGCCTATCAAACGGAAATCTCGAATTTGACCTCGCTTTGTACACATTAATGCGAAGAGAAGCAACTTTAGACCGGATTTCAACGTAAACTAATCAAAATGTAAAAATGATTTTGTCTTGACCTGTACGCTTTTCAAACTTCAGCTTTGGTGAAATTTATCAAATTCATTTGACCTTTTATTTGTTTATTTGTAATGTTTTATATCTCAATATATTTCATATGCCAATATGCTGATTTATAAGGGTTTTATCGGAAAATATGACATCTTGTCCAGTGTCACGTGATCTTGATTGGTGGGAAATTTAAAAGGATAGAAAAAAAGTCGGTAATTTGCAAATCATCTATTCTTTCAAGATAAAGTACCTCATCCAATATGGCCGCCAGGGGGGNGGGGGGGGGGGGGGTAATAGTTTAACTTTTAATATATGGAAAACATATCTAAAGGTTTTTTTTTTTATCAGGAACTTCTTGTCAAAATAGAATCAAACTTAGCGAAAATGGTCCTTAGATGATTCCTTGCAATAAATGTTTCCGATAGGCTGCAAGTGGTGAACATAGTTTAACATTGGCATATAGAAAACGCATTCAAAGATCTTATTCTCAGAAACTACTTGTCAAATTAGAATTAACCCTTGTCATATTGGTCCTTAGATTGTCCCTTGCACTATAGAAAAAACAGTCAAAGAGTTTCTCAAAAACTGGTGGTCCTATTAAAACCAAACTTAGTCACATTGGTCCTCTCTCTTCAAAAAGGTATCCCGCAGATCCGTAATTTATAAAAAATGGTTTCAGCATCGAACATAGTTAAACATTGGACCCTAAGAAAACACATTCAAAATATATTCCTCTCAGAAACTTTTTGCCCAATAAGAACAAAACTTAGTCACAATGGTCCTAAGATGGTCCCTTAGGTATCTAGCAGGTCCATACCTCATCCAAGATGGCCACTCGAGGGGAACATGGTTTAACATTTGACCCAAATAATAGAATTAAGGCCCCAAAATCACTAGTTATATTTGAACCAATCACAACAGTTCTTGAGTGGTCCTTGTCAACATTTATATCTGGCAGGTCTTCATCCAATTCAAAGTGGGCACCAGCTAGGAACATATTTCAAAATTGTACCCTATTGGAAATGCCATTCATATCTTAATGTCAGTCATGGGCAAGGTGAGCGATATAGGATCTTAAGAGAATCTTTTAAGTGTTAATTTCACCTGTCTCGAATGCATTGAATATGATTTATAACTTAAATGCTAAGGGATGAGAATCTTTACCTATTAATTCATTACATAATGGAAAGGCTCTCTATATCATGTATATTTGTGCCTGCATCCAAGTACAGTGTGAATCAATCTGGTTTAGAAAGGCTAACAAAGTCGATTGCAATGTTTACCTCGGTTTTCAAGTCTTTCAAAAGTTGCTTACGATTTGATATATTTTATAGTTCATGAAACAAATTTCAATATACATAGAAAAAAGTTAAAAGATTTTAATAAACCGTACTTTTCATATTTTTGAAGAAATGTTGCGCTCAACCCTAATTTTCCTGAAACGGCTATATGTACCGTTCTCCTTCCCGTCACTTGACAGATGCCCTTAAAGTATGGCTCTATTACACGTCGTCTGGTTCTAACAGGGCACCATCTCTAATCCCAAGAGAACTGTCCTTCTATCGCAAATTGGTTTCGTTCGCCGAATGCTTTCCAGTAATAAAGAGGAGATAACAGAAACACTTACAATGGCCGAGAAGTACAATCACATGCCAAAATCTACCTGACAACTGCACAAGAAAAACAATTAAAAGACAAAAGACAAACGTAGACAACAATAGGATCTCGGGATAGCCGGACTTGGTACCGGTGTTATATTGTCATTTTTCAACCTTGCTAGATTTTACACGGGGTGGGGGTGTGAGATCATCCTCATTTTCCCACAGGAAAAATTGAGATAATTGTCAATTTGTTCCCACGGAAAACTTACAATACGTATTTCCATTTTCCCCCATGCTGATTTTCCCCTATACAAATTACTTGTTTTATGACACATATAAGTAGAGAGATGGGTCAAGAAGTGTTTGTCGCTGAGCTCCAGGATAGCTCAAGGAGCCTAGTCTGCTGGTAAAACACTGTCACAATACGGGAGAAAATTCAGATTCAAAACCTGAAGGGTTTGGTAAAGAATCATCATGGATTTCAGTAGACATTGGCGGTATCAGTGATAGGCAGTATACCTGTAAAATCCTCAGGTGATTGGATTCCATTATCAGTGATAATGAGCATTTTGGCTATAATGTGTACTTTTTACAATCTATATGGTCTAAGGTTTGAGAAGCAGTGATAGATATATAACTCAAATTGGAATTTGAGGGCCACTTTTCGGACTTAGCGAACCAACTCCCACTGACATTCCTGATAAACCTCCTGCGTTCGTTTGAGTCTTTGAATACTAAAAATGGTTTGGCGTGATTCTCGCTCGACCGCAGTCTTGATTGAAACTTTCGTATTTAACAGCTAGCTTAGCCACAAGACGTAAATGAAAGATTCTTTCGAATTCCATACAAATCTTTAAGAATGAAGTAAAGTAAAAAAAATCGAAAAAGTCTACCGAAAGAGGTTGCCACTGTGCGGTTTCTGCTCAAATTATGTCATAAATCATATTTCCTGAAGTACAGATATGGTCATACAGATCTGTGTTGAGTAATAATATAAAGGGATTACAAAACCTCTAAAAAATTTTGCCGAAATTTGGTAGCAAGAGTTTAAAACACTCACATTAAATATGACCCTTAAAACGTGTTCAGCAGAAATTCTGACCTATATATTTTGCGAAAATAACCCTTCTGATGTTCAAATTGTTTATTTATAACCATTTGTATAATTTTTAAACATGAACTTTTATAAATAAACCACTCTTTATGTTCTTGTTCGGCATTAGCATCCTATAGAATCTGGTGCACCGATCCTTTAGTGTCCGTTTCCAGAGTATATTTACATTTTGTCTCGTCTGTGTTATATTCGTACAAAATAGTTTGCCAAAGTAAGTTCTGAGTCTTCTGTTGTTCATAAAAATACTTATTCGTGCATAACATCCTATAGTTCTTCGTTGTGAAACAGATAAATGCCAAAAGCGTTTTCGTTAAATGAACCTTTCGCTGTCAAAAGTAAGAATTAACCAACAAAAGACTGGTATTTTAACAGCCATTTGTTCACTTAAACTAAATATTTGGCCCAAACTGATGGAAAATGGGAATTTTCAACATTTCAGTTTTCTCCAAAGTCCATTGTTAAATCGTAATATATGTCAAATCTGGAAGATTCATTTGCAAATTTGCCATTTAATTGTTTTAAGTGATACATAAGTTGTCTTAAAACACTGTTTAGAAAAACACGGACTGTTTAATATGACTCTAAATGCCAAAGAAATTACCCCTAACTCAACAAATTTTCCCTGTAATCGTCATTTTTTTTTACTTTATTCACATCAAAATAACCAAAACACACAAAATCTGCATTGCATATAACAATGTTGCATAATTTTCTATCAAGATTCGTCATTTTAAGTCCCACTTGTCAGCTTAAACTCAATATTTTGTACAGAATTGATAAAAAATGGGAATTTTCAGCATTTCAGATTTGTCCAAAATTCAATAGTTATATGTTGAAAATCTGGAGGATTTATTAGCAGATATGCCAATTTATTGTTCTAACCGATATAGAAGTTATCTAAATACAATGTTTAGAAAAAGAAGGAGTGTTCAATGTGACTCTAAATACCGAAAATTTTACCCCTACCCCAAGAAAATGATGCTAAAAAATCCCAGGATTGTGTATGTCTGTACATTTATGTCAACAAAACATACTAATATGTTACTTTCTTTAAAAAAATGCATTTTATATATCGCAATATGCAATTTTAACGCCAAAATATCAATAACATTGCATATTTTGGGCGATTTTCGTGAAAAGTGGGATTTTGCAGCATATCGGAATTTTACAAAATTCAAAGTTGAATTGTTGTATAAATGCCCATAAACCACATAGTTTTTAAATGATCTTATTTGTGAAATATGGGAGTCTCTATGTATTTTGGTGTTTGAAATGATATGTTATTGGACCTTTATACAAGATTTAAGCTTTTCAAGCTAAATACAATGAAATAAATTGTGTTGAATAATTGTGGTAAGGGGTTATATGTTTGTAATTTATGAGACTGTAGTTATTCTAAAATGTTTAAAGACATATTTTCTTATGACTTAGATATAATGAAAGGATAAATTATCAACATTTTCAAGATACACATCAATATCACGAAGTATTTGCATCTCAAAGTCAAAACAGCAAAAATTCTGAAAAACGGAAAATTCCCATTTTGCATACAATTTCGAGCAAAATAGTAAAAAAAAGACCTCTTAAAATTTTTAAATCTACTTAAATGATCTTCGGCATGTCAGCTTAAGTGAAATAAACACTAGAATTCCAATAAAACATTATTCTTTAATCGTTTAGAGCCTGAATATTTCATATTTTCCCTTAATTTTTAGGGGGAAGGGTGCTAATTTTGACATTTCTGAACCCACAATACGTCTGAAACTAAAATGATTGCACACGATTTGTTGCTAACTTATCATAAATCATTATAACATGGGCAAATATTTAATATATATTCAGATTTTTTACGACAATAAAGTCACAAAGTCGAAATTGTGAAAAAATCTAAATTTCCGAAAATTCCCATTTTTCAAAAAAATTATACCGAAAATAAAAAATTCATGGACTTAAATAGTTTTATTTTCCAACATTGTATCACAACTGATAAAAAGTTGATAAAAAACTGATAACCCATAAAAACTAGATCAAATGACGAGGGTTGATTATCTGAAAGGAATTGACAGCCTTGATATTGTCATTTTCGCTATTTTTTTTACAGGGAAGGGGTACATTTTTTGTATCCCCAGGTCATAAAAATGGCGTAAAGTGTCCAAACTTGAGTTCATTGTAAAGGATATTAAATTAGCTTTAATTTGGTACCAAATATCAGTAGATATTACTTATCATTAAATAATTATGGAGCTTAAAAGATGAAACTTAGGTAAAAACAAAAATACAAGAGTTTTTCGTGGTGTACAATAAAAGTGGCCCTATACTGTCTATGCGTGCAGGTTATGTTCGTGTTAACATGTTGTATTTTGAAGAGGGGATATAGGAGGACTGGGAAAAAAATCGGTCTAGATGGGAAGTAGGGGGTGGTGGTGCACGGAAAGTGATTTCAGCCCATGGCCTATATATCATTGGGCGATCGTACTGGGGATCCTTAAAATTGGAATATATCTCTCTGCGGACAACACAAAGTATATGATGTTGTCAACATGAAAAAAGTACAAAGACGTGTAGCACACTGAAACTCAAGCCTCATTGTCCATTAAAAGAAACAATTCTGGGTAAAAAAAATGAACAGGTAAATATTAAGTCCTTATGGGATGAGACCGGATGCGCCGGTAGGATAAGCGTCTATTGTCATAATGTGTCTAGAGTTAGAATCTTAGGCAGGAACAAGTCAACATAAAATGATTCAATTATATTTCCAGTCTAATGTGAACTTGCTAACTCCATTATGCTGGTGAACGGAAAATGATGGTGACCATAGAATTTACGGAGTGTTATAATCATAGATTTTAAGCTCACCTAGCTAAAGTTAGGGTGAGCCTTTGTCATCACTTGGCGTCCATCGTCCGTCATTCAAAGATCTTCTCTCTCTAAAGCCCCTGTCTAAATTTTGTTTCAGAGGGAGTTTTGAAAAGCCTTAAAAACCCAATATGGGAGTTCGTTTGGTCGATCTACGAACACCGTTGTCACTTGTTGATTATTCCAAACAAAGTTTTGGGGACTTTTTGTTTTTACTAATTTCTTACTTTTTAATTAATTTTTTCTTCCGTTTTCCGCCTGAACATTCTCCGAGTACTTTCTCGAACACCAGTGATCTGATCATGGCCAAACTTTACAGAAAGATGACACCCTATCCCAAGATGTTCATTTTAGTCTTAGAATTTTCAAAATAGCCGCCGTTCCCATGGAAACAGGAAAAAGTCGGCAAAATCACCCTGATTATCATCGATGGTAGGAGCTAGGGTTTTGAAACTTGGACGGAAGATGGAACAGCATCTGAAGTTATGCACTTTGTACTCAGAATTTTTCAAAATTGCACCTGTTTCCATGGAAACGGAAAAAAGCGGGAAAACCTAAAGTGTTCAGAATCGGATGAAAGTCGACAGGAAGGTTTTGTAAGATGTGTAGAATTGGTTTCTTGTCTCTAAGACTGCAACAAAAAAAAAGTGGCTCCTGCAATGGAAACATAAGAGGGGGGGTAAAAAATCTTCAGAATCTGATGTTGCTTATCATATGTAGAATTGGTTTCTTGTCTCTAAGCCTGCACAAAAAGTGGCCCCTGCAACGGAAACATTAAAGCGGAAATAAAAAATCTTCTCTCAAAGACTTCAAAATGGTAAGAACTGATACGGATACAGAAGCAAGTGAAAAGGCGGAAAATTCTGTTTTTGCTTGTTTTCAGTAATTTTGTGATGAAAAACTTTTATTTTCAAATCAAGTTTTAATAATTTTCAATTATCATGTTCATTTACAATGCGCACACAGCTACTAGAGATCAAGTATGAGTTTAAATACCTGTTATAAACTTCTTACTAGTTCCCATTACAATTAATCCTTGTCTTTTTTTCAATTGGATTCACGGCTACAATGGAGGTAAATTATAGTGTCAGTAAAGCACAACAACTATTAATATATGTGCGCAGGGATCTGAACTGAACTACATTTTTTTTTTAATTTTGAAAGATCAAATATATACTTGCTTAATTGTTTATTTCTAAATTGTCCGATATAAAAATTGTGAAAAATATAAAATACGTTATTTAATTATGAAAACAACAAATTACAACATTACAGAAATTTCAACTAGGAGAACAATTTTTTATGCCATGGACTGAAATAACCCCCAATGTTTACATGAAGCTTTCCTGAACGCAACAGTGGAACAGTCCCCTTTTTGTACCCACCCGTCAAAACTTTGAAAAATGGCTTTTCACAAAAGTTCGTTTTTTCAATTGCTGCACAATGTTGCTTCACAATGTTGACTGATGCCTCCAGTTAAATCAAAATAGGCATTAGATGATCGCCTATGGTGCATTCATTACACACAATTCACATTAGTGATAGCTTCTGAAAGTTATAAATCTTACCCCTATTTATAAAATATTGACGAACATTTAAAAATTTTTCAATGAAATTGTGTTGGCTGAATATCGAACCCCATAGGCGTCTTATTTCAAAATTCGGAAAAATGTTAGCTTAGTTAGCCTTTCTCTGTTCTTTCCTGAATAAAGAACACGTTAACAGGATCTTAACATGACTACCTCTTTTAAATAGACCAACAAAACGGTTCTTTGGATATTTTCGTTTTCGCCTCAATTTTGTCCTTCTTTTTCTTATCTGTGATGAGCTTAAATTCAGTTAAAAGTGGATATAACAAATAAGTACAAATTATAGTAATTTGTAAGTACTATAATTTGTCTTAATCCATAAATCGTACTCCTATTCCAACAAATTTTCATTACAGTTTTTGTCTGTTTGCATAAAAAAACCAGAACACACAAAATCTGTAGTGTATATAACAATGTTGCATGAATTATATAATGACTTGGTATTTTAAAACCCTTTTGTCGTCTTAAACTCAATATTTTGTCTGAAAATGATGGGAATGGCAACTTTCAGCGGTTCAGGAATTTACAGTTGAATTGTTGCATATGTCAATTCTACAGGATATATCTGCAGATAAATGTTCTAAGCGATACATTAGTTGTCTTAAAATACTGTTTAAGAAAATCAAAGAGTGTTAATATGATCGAAATACCGAAAATTTTACCCATACCGCAATAAAATTATGCTTAAAAATCCTGAAAATTTGCAGTCTTTCAATACAAATGTACAAAAATGAAGATGTAGACAAGAATAAAAGCCCTGTCCTTGATAAACTGGAGTTCTTTATGTATTGTGTGCATTTTTGTCACATGTACATTCACTCCATATCCTTTCATTTTTCCTTTTTGTTTTGCTGTCTTTCCATACGGTGCTTTATTTATATCATGATATTCAATTCTAACGCAAAGTTTTAGGTAAAATTTAATATTTAAGCCGATATCGTGAAGAATGGGAATTTTCAGCATTTTAGAATTAAACAAAATTCGAAGTTTAATTGTTGAATTTTTCAACCATGAAGCATACAATTAAGATGGTCTCGACTATAGTTTTGCCATCTTTACACACTGAATAAATGTACAAAAAGTTTTGATGACGGTGCAAAATAAGAACATCTCGCTCCTATTCCGAAAATAATTTTAGGCAAAATTGACATTTTCGTGATAATTTTTTAATAAAATCATAACATGCTTTTTCCACGACTAATTTTCTCAACTTCATCAAAATAAGGATCTATCTCAAAATGACCACCGCAGTACCATTCATTATTAAAATGGTTTGACGGTGAATTTTATTTAAATCTTTAATAAAGTAGGAATGCCCCCCCCCCCCCNCCCCCCCATCCCGTAACCTGTAGTAGTACATGTATACTTTAATTGATTTTGCCTTGAAGAATGTATATATACAGATAAAATAGGCATTACCGGAATGCTGCTGAGATATTTTGACTCATAGAAAACCAAATTAAGGGGACAGTGAAAATTTGCTGTCTATAGTCGAATGTGTCATCTCGATATGGACCGTAAGAAGACTTAAAACATTATTTTCCTTTGAATTTTACATCAGGGACAACGTTTCCTTACATCGATTTAACAGATAATACTTTAAATAATTGTAAACCCAGTCTTTCCTTCCCTTTATACAAATAATTTTTGAAATACTGACATGTCCTTTCTTGACAATTGACGATGTTAACATTTCAATCATCGCGGCTTTGCTTTCAAACTAAAAAAAAGTAATTTGTGATACATTGTAGTTAATAAATTGAAAATACAGTTCATCATGTGTTGGATGTTGTACTTAAATTTTACAGAAAAGTCGGTGTATCGATGTCTATTTATGAACAAAATACAGAAAATTTTAAGACATTTTAGGGATTTTTTTTATGTTTTCATGACCGGTAATGTTTAAAACACCACAATTTGCTACAGAAACTGGATAATTATGTTTATAGTTATATTCTTATTTGTTTTGCTTTTAAAATCATTCCAATCATGGATTTCCAAATGCTTTGATTTGATCTGCACTGACGAGACATTAGTAGTCGGAATTAGTCCTCGAGGTTATTGACCAACCCAGTAGCTAGTACTTCGGTGCTTACCCGAAAACCGATTTTATTCGAAAACTTCAGTATTTTAAGAAAATTTTGATCATAACTTAGGAGTATCTCTCCCTAGCATGGCCGTAAGCTGATTTTAGCTTTCAAGTTTTACCATTTTGTTATTTGATATCTATTAGCTTTCAAATATTTCGAATTATGGATTTCCAAATGTTTTGATTTGTTCTGCACTGAAGATACATAAGGTGTGGAAATGGATATATGTAGAAACTAAATTCAGAGTAACTTCGGTATTTTGTTATTTGCTTCGGTATCAGTTTGAGGATAGACCTTATATGAAGTCGACGGCTCCAAAACAGACTAGGTAAACTCAAAAAAGAAAACCCCTTTAAGAATAATACGACTCGAAGTTATATTTTTATTTATTTTCAGCAATATGAATAATGAAAATAACCCTATCAGATAACTTTTTACACCTGTGTCAATACACGTGTCTCTATGACACCTACTAGTCAAAATTAACAATTCTGTTATGTATGCATGGAAACATTTCATCAGTTTTTTTTCTCTCTTTAAGTCTGTGAAAAGAAATTAAGTATAAATATTTATCTGTTATTTAAGCATGCCAATTTTAGGACAACACAGTTGTCAAAATATACCGCGTGAGGCGAAACTGTATACAAATATATCGTGCCAGTCGATGCTTTACTAGTTTGGAATATTAAAATACATAGTTGTTCATATGCACTCTTAACCTTCCTGCTACAAATTGTCTGTTGTTGAAAGATATATTCTGAAGGATTATCCTTCTTCATTGTTTAAATGTTCGACAAGCTTTAGTTCTACAACGATATTATTATTATAACATTGGTGTTGCTTAAAACGTCTATAGAGCATAGTTGCGCTCAATAATACAACCGATAGGAATAAAACTGCTGAAGCACATGCAAATGAAGCGTCATAATTTCCTGTAACATCCCTTATGTAACCTACAATTGAAAAAAAGGTAATACAATAGAGTCAGTAAGTTTTGTTCAAGTTGCAACTTCCGGTTACGTAAGTAGCAAACCGAAGACGCATTTTGTTTAATGAAAAAGGGAATTAAAAAGAAACAAATTCAAAATCACGGCAATTCATATCCAAAACGAATGAAGACAGCATGACAAAAACAAATAAACAAAAATGATCAAAAATGCCACAAAACTAAAGCACTAGCAGTAAACCCCTAGAAAAACTGAAGTATCATAAAGTAAGCATGATCCGCGCCACGCTGCCAGTAAAAATTCCTGTTGTGTCACAGTCGGTGTTTGTCAGTCCAGTAATTAACTCTGGATCTACATGTACACAAAGATATTTATTCTCATCTGTGAAAAAGTAAGATTGTAACGGTTTGTCAAAGCATGGATGTGTATGACGTTTCAAAGAAAAATATGAAAATCATAACCTCAAACGTCATGTGTCGGCTGAAAACGTTTTTAAATTGCATTTTTTCTCTCACATCTATATGACGATACTGTCAAACAATATTCACCGTTAATTCTGTATTCTGTATTCTGTTAATTTGCATACTATGGAATAAATGATCTTACCTGTTATTGGGCCTATTATAGTTTGAAGTATTCCCACAAGTGTCAAACCCATTCCAAGTCCAGCAGAATAATTATTTTGTCCAACTAACTTCGCAACAGATAAAGGAAAGGCAGTAATCATAGTAGCATACCCAATCCTAAACACTAATGCTGTTATTAAATTCAGGCTATATGATTTTCCAACAAAAACGAAACCTACTGATGAAATACAACCCATTAAACTACTAACAACTGAAAAGAATAAAATACTAACGTTTGGTAATTGTTTAACAATCCCGAGTAGTAACCGGCAAACTGTGTCAGCAATATTCATATACAAATAAATCAGAATCGCATCTTTTTTTGAAATCCCATTTAGCTGTAAAAAGTCAATGAAGTAAATTAATGCCGAGAGATATGCTGAAAATTCGACAGCAAATGATACAGTATATAGCACGAATAATCTATTTGAGCAAAATGTTGTTATAGCTTTCCAGCTGTTTGATGAAGGAACTATTTCCTTTCTTGGCTCCTGTTGAGCTTCATCACCATTTGTCTGAAAACCTGTCCGGAGCTTATAAATACTCGCAAATACTACCGAATTCAGCATCATTCCACCTAATAAAAGCAGTGTATCTCTCCATCCGTATTCTTCTATCAGAGTTTCTAAAGCAATGGGGAAAGCAATGGATCCAACTCCTATTCCAAATTCGATAAAGGATAGAGCCAGCATCTTCAGTTTTCCTTTAAAATGACTCTCAACAATTGTTGATGCACTTATGTAGCACAAAGACACTCCAAACCCTAAAAACAGATTAAACTTAACATTATTATGAAGAAAAAAAAAGTGCTGCATTCATATCATTATGTTGTTTGCTGACTAAATATGGAAAAATGCAGAAAAAGGTCCAAGTATAAAAATTACAATACTAGTATTCAATTGTTGTCCTTTAAATATTCAACTTTGCTTTTCAATTAAAATAAAACAATAGCAAGAACATGTAAAAGCTATGAACACCATACGAATAACGAAGCAAAAATGATGAAAGGGGGAATTCAAAACGGAAAATCCAAAATCACGGAAACACATTTCTAACAAGAATTGAGACAGTATGACAAAGACAAAGCAAATATTTAAGAATGACCAGGAACCCAACAAAACTTAAGCACTAGTAGGGTGAACCCCTATCATCAGGTGCTTCGGAAAGTTTAGCATTTAGTTGGTGTTTGTCAGTCCGGTAATAAACTCTAGATCTACCCGAAGATATCTTTTCTCATCTGTGAAATAGAAACATTGTACCATTCTGTAAAATCATGGGTAAAATATATAATAGTCATGACACTGCCATGGTGATTAAACGATTTTTTTTTATTCTAGAAAGTTTTTAATGTCTTCAAATGAAGATTAAACAGCAGAAATATGTATTCTAATACTTTGGATGGTTTGATTTCTATGAATAAATTGCAGAAAAAAATTCTCCTTTAAAGGGGGGACGTCAGTTTAGTCCTCTGAAATAGAAAGTTCATTAAAAAATATAGAGAATGACATAAATAGATTTGACATAATCTGAAAGTTACGAAAGGTAACTCGATTTTTCTATACCAGCAGTAATTTTTTAAAGCTTTCAAAGATATACTACTTATCTGTTGCAAGTCCAATTGATAATACAAGGAAAAAAATACTTGTGGCAAAATAGGAAGATACCAATCCTACTGATGAAATCATTCCGCCGAAAATTCCACATCTTCGTGGTCCATATTTTTTAACGGCTATTCCAGATACCAAACCTACATAATAGATTAAAAAACGGCTTTATCTTTTCAGAATTATACAAATTCTTGCATAATATATTTTTCTGCTTTTGGATAATAAAATCAAAACGCTTCCAAGACTATAAAAAGTTTATACCTCATGTGTATCTTGTCACCAGGAAGTCGGACAGAATAATTAATTCCTCGTATCATGACTTTCAATTTTTTTTGAATGCTTTTGTAAGTGTATTATCTTTAATTCATATATTTCTGGTGACTGCATTTACAGAAACTTAAACTCATTCTTTGTCAAACAAACTAAAAAAGAATATGATAAAAGTGAGAAAACCTTGTGGGATTCTTAATTCTTTTATACTTAATTCTTAATTCAAAATTCTCATTTCTTGATACGTAATTCTGAATACTTAATTCTTTATGCTGAACTTATATTTAGACGTTCTTAAATGTTCCCGTTACCAATTTCAAAAGAAAACAGCATAATATTCATCCAATATGAAAATTATATATTCTTAAACGCTTTGTATCTAGTACAATTCTAGTTGAACCCAACCGCATTTTTTGCGCCTGTCCCAAGTCAGGAATATGTTGGTCATTGGCTTGTCCTTGTCTTCTTATAAAATTTTAGTTTCTTCATATTTGGGTTATTGGATGTGGTTTGTTTCCATTGATTTATTCACTTTTTAACCTTTTCGGGGCAATTTAGGGCTTACTATATGGTGTGAGGTTCCTCACTGTGTTGAAGACCATATGGTGACCCCTAGATGTTTTGTTTTTGGTCGTTTTAACCTGGATATGGGATGTTGTCTCTTTGACATTTACCCCATTTCCTTTTTTTTTAAAAATTCAGTCGTTACCTTGCGTCAAACCTTACTTGGAGAGAAGCCATGATAATCTATCCAAGATAACTTGAAATTAACAGAACTTAGACACATATCTAGAAAAATTTTGATCGTAAGTCAATAGGAAATGTTAAAGACTTACGACTAATTTTTATCGTAAGATTTTTTGTGAAAAGGGCTGCAGATCAAGACTGATGCTTCTCCTAGACAAATTCACTTAAGTCATAAAATAAAGCCTGCCAAATTATATGGAAAACACACTCATTCGTCAAATAATTTTCAAAAGAAAAAACCTAGAGTGGCAAGTACTCAGGATTCCAATTGTGTTATGTTTGTAATCTTTTTGATGCATATATCGCATATATCACTGTAACATGATCGAGGTTTGTTGACAATTATATTAAAATTTTAATTTGGTATTAAGAAATATGAATTTAGCAATAAGTATTGAGAATTAAGTGCTACGATTTAAGAATTTAGTATGAATTTAAAAAAGTATTAAGAATTAAGAAGTCCCCTCTAAGTTTTCGTTTAAAAGAGTATTAATATTTTTCGGTATTATACATTCAAATATTATTAACGTGGTTTTTCCAATACTCATCCTCAAACATTTGAAAAACACTTTGAAATAATAATGAAACTCGACTTTTTAGATAGTAGAAAACCCCATTATAAACAATAAAAAGAAGAGAGAAAAAAACTTTTTCCGACAAAGCTTTTATATCATTTAAAAAAAAAAGAATTATATGGATCTATGACTCCATTTGCTTAGTCTGATCTGTATAAAACGATTTTTTAAAAAATTTCAACAAATGTCTTCAACTCTAATTAGAACATAAGTAAAACTCGCACTTCATGACTTGATGAGTGCCCTGTGTTTGTCTATATGTTGTAATAGTCCACTAGCTTGAGACTCTAGTGCTTTTGTCGGGCAACGGGTGACAATGATTGTTAGAGTAATTTGCCATTTTAACTAATGTTTGTTGACAATCCCGCATCAATGACCAGAAAAGACATGGATATAACATTGTTCGACAATTAGCAAAGAAGTCTTCCCCAATCGGTGCTAGGGCTGTCTTGAACTTACTATGAGGTATGTTAAAAGCTCATTGTTGAAGGCCTAATGGTGACTTTAAGATGAAGAACAACAATAAAAGCGTTGTTCCTTTGCTTGTTTTTCACCATGTATTTGTAGAGACTTTGTCTCATGTGCATTTACTCCATTCTTTTCATTCACCATTTCCCTTAACATTGAAAATTACTCAAATTTCTCCGCATTGTCTAAATGCATCGCTACTGGGAAATTGCCTAAAAAGGTCACGAGATAGTTAAAATTGTGAAATTTACTGTAATTAGTTATTGATAAAACTGATTGTCAACTTATTATTTGGTATTGGTATGATGCTTTTTTAGGTATAAATATATCTTATTCTTAGAAAATTTAAAAAATAAGGAATATCTTCTTCGTGCCGAACTGTCCTAAGCAGACATTTTCCTTATAAACTCTTTAGCTTTTGTATTCAAATCTTAAAAATCGTTTGAGATAAATACTACCTATACAATAGGAGAAGGCGAGATAGTCTGATTTAAAACTCGAAGGCTTAGATATCTTAGTCCGAGTGTTTAAGATCAGCCTATCTCGCCTTTTCATAAGGGTTTGTTTGATACTTTTTGCGTTAACGTTCTGAAATAGCTAAAACAAACTATGTTCAGCTTTTACTTTTGCAAAGAAATATTCCAAATTTTCCTAGGTTGAAATATGACTTCATCGTTGGTATTTGTTTTCAGAAGTAGGAAGCGGTTGATACATGACTTCAAGTGATCTGACCCCCCCCCCCCNCAAAAAAAAAAAAAAAAAAAAAAAAAAAAAAAACAAAAAAAAACGACAAATTACAGTTTTGAAAGTATTCGTCAAATTACCATCTAAAAGTTATTTTCACAATTTGTGGGTTTGTTTAAGGATGTCGTCATATTCCTCGCCAGTCGAATTTTACTGTGGAATTTGTTGACACTTGACGAAAAACAGGGTCAAAAGTCGAAATATGCCATTAGTTTTGTCTTTTTGGAATGTCATACCTACCATTGTTGTTGTTTTTTTAAATCAACCCATTCAAGATGTAAATTGATAAAATAAAAGAAAAAGAGGAATTTGTAGCTGTGTAAACTTTTAAAAGAAAGGGCTTCGGTATTTAGTTATTTGTTACCACTGGGTCGACGCCACTGCTGGTGTACTGTTAGGCCCCGAGGGTATTCACGAGCCCAGTAGTCAGTACTTCGATGCTCACCCAAATGCTGATTGTATTTGGAACCTTACAATATCTATTTTTTTTGTAAATTTTATTGAAAACTAAGGAGTATCTCCCTCATGCAAAGCTCTGTCCCTAGCTTATTTATGGCTATACTCTTATATCATATTGGGAATTTGTTCTCTCTCTATCAGTTTAAAACATATTTGAGTTGATGGTCTTCCAAATGTTTAGATTTTATTTGCACTAAAGAGACATAAGTTGTCGAAATGCGCATATGCAGAATTAAAATTCAAAGTAACTTCGGCATAAAGTTATTAAATGTCAATATGTCGATGAAAGGATTAATATTGATACATGAAAAATAGCCCCCTTCATTAATAAAATAAAAGTATTACCGGTTTAATTCTGTATAATACTAGAAGATGCCCGCGAATTCGAGGGAAAATTTTAAAAATTCTTATAAAGTAAGTTGATAATAGTAAGGTTGTAATTGGTACAAATGTAGTATCAATACGGATAAAAATTGGAAAGGCATCTTCCTCTAGAAAACATTGATGTTGTATATAATTTCATATGAATAAACAAACGTATAATTGGGTTATCACTCCATATAGAAGCTATCACAGACGAACTGGTGGATGGACTATTCTAAAATATGACCGGAGTTCCTTAAGCAGAAAGCCGATAAGATGCAATCCTGGAATCAATTCCAATCGAGAGCATTGGACCTCGATCATGCTCGATGATTCATACCAAACATAAAAAGACTGTGAAAGGCATTTGCTGAGAAAATTGTTACCAATATTTCCTACTATTGACCATAATTGTAAAAAATAAACTAAGTCGGCAAACAGAAATTGAAGAAGCAACAGGTCTGAGATTAAAACCGAAGGTATTATGGGACCTCATGGTGAGCTGCATAAAAAATATCAATAGGAAATGTTACAAAAATATTTTCCATGTCTTCGACATTCACCTGATGCTGCAGAGCAAAAATATATGATAAGTAGTTGCCTAGAAAACTGCTACGAAAATGTTTACAATTTACCATTTATGTCAAATATTAACCAAGTGTGCAAACAGGAAGTAGACAGGGGATAGACATGACATCAAATCCGACGGTATATGGCATATCAAATATAAATAGGTTGTGATAAGTAATGTAATTTCTGAAAAAATGTAACAAAATAGTTTCTTAGTTGCCAAATCTACGATGTCATCACCAACAAAGTCATTGTCCTCTGATGGTGTGGTGTCGGGAATCACTGATAGACTCTTCGACATTCGCCATGGATAACATTTTTTTTGGATTTATTTTATGTTCGTTATTTCTGCAATTTCTGGTAAATGTGGTAACAGGCTTTCAAACGAATCCTTGACATTTGTTTTTTGTTTTTTTGTTTGAGTGTTTTGTTTTTGTTTGTTATTTAATTTATTTATTTATTTTTTTTTTTGGGGTTTCGTTTATTCCATTTAATTTTTTAGCATTTTCGGTTAATGAGGCACCAGAGCGGGGGGTGGCAGCACCAACGGATCCAGCCTCCAAATAGGGCTTCCCATGAGGTTCCAGGTCATTTTTTACCGATTATTGTCAGTTTGCATTAATTTTGCACGAAATTAAAAAAATTGTCACGAAAAAGTGGGTTCCGTATTCCAGAAAAGAAAAGAGGGNGCCCCCCCCCCTTTATGGACCCGCCAATAGACAGGTTGTTTATATAACAAACATGCACAAAATTTCAATAATTTAATCAGAAACATATAGCTTACAGATATGTCATTAATTTAATGAATATTTCTTTTCTTAAAACGAAGAAGTAAACAAGACAAATTTTTGAACTGTAAAAGTTGGGATTCTGTAGGAGGTTGGAAAATGAACAATACGAATACCAACACGAAATGCAATAAGAGCCAGTGTACTAACGACCCCGGCTGACTACAGACTGTTTAATGGAATACATCGAATATATAAAGACCACGACTGACAACTCGACTGCTAATGTATTTTTGTAGTTGACGACAGACACGCAAAGTAATGACATTTTAAGAGTCGGCAGCTAACTTGAATCATATAATCCTTTAAGTCAAATATTACTTTAAAAAAATAATTTAGAAATGTATAAACAATACAAAAAATCAAAAATATAAAAAGTATTTATCATATAAATTGAAAGGCAAAGAGTCTAGGATATATAGAATAATGGAAGTTTTGTTTTTGATACAACATGTACAAGAAATATTGGCGAATAATAATGGACGAGCCCCTTGTGAACGAGACCATTATGTGAGCCAATATTTCTTGTATCAAAACCAAAACTTCTATTATTCTATTTATCGGTAATTTACTAAATTCATAGAACAAATTTTGAAAATGAATGTTAATTTTCAACAAATCGTGAAATTGACTAGTATTGATTTGTTAAAGAATTTGGATAATCCGGTAAGAGTTTCTGTAAGATGTATATTTCTTTGTTTCATTGTTTCTGATTGACAAAGAAGCCGTGGCCTAAGATACTTTTTGCCAATATTTTTTCGTATTCAGGGTGTTGCATAAACTGAAAAATATTTGCTTCGTGAGATCAAAGGCAACTCATACAAATTACCGATAAATAAATATAAATCTATAATTGCTGTTTTTAACATTTCTGGGTCAAACCTAAAGACAAAGCCTGTCCTTTACCTTTTGCTAGATAGATTTTATTAACTGTGGTTCACTTACATTAATTATTCATAAAAGAGAGACATATAAATTGGAAAGCTCAAATCTAAAATTCAAACTTTCAAAAATATGGCAAATATAATCAAGTTGAAATCTGATTCAATACTATTTTTTAATACCAAATATATATAAATATTCCCAAATTGATACGTTATATACGAAAAGACTTTCAATAATAATTTATGATGATTTAAGAAAAAGACAACTCTCTACAATTAGTTCTTTTCACAAAAATCGGCGATTTAAAAAAATGATTGTTTTAAAGACAAATTTAGGAAGAACAAAAAATCATTTCTATAACTCATATATCAAATACTTTCCATTTTCTATGGTTACTGAGGAGATGCGGCTCAAGGAATTCGGTCTCTTCCTTTAGTATTATAGATGTTACTGTATAACAATACCTTACCTGCAATTAGAAAAGTCCCTGAAAAGAAAGTCTGTATTAATGCTGTCTCTGAATTTGATCTTTTAAATTCATCTAACCATTCTACATACAATACGGACATGTTGTTTGGAAAACCAAATGACAGGGCACAGGTTAAAAATCCGGCAATCAAAACAAACCACCTTCTATTGTCTGTTGATTTATAATTCCATATTTCCTTTGGCGTTTTATGGCCTTGTTCAGGTGACCTCTGTTCTAAGAGTTCTGAATAAATTAAAAAAAAAGAAGTGCTATATTATTCTATACCAATTTCCTACCAGATCTTTAGTCGACTATTTTAAGCTCAGTAGTCAGTACTTCGGTGCTGACCCGAAAGCTGATTCTATTTTGAACCTCTTAAATTCTTCTAAATTTTATTGAAATCTAAGGAGTATCTCCCTGATGCAAAGCTCTGCCTTAGCTGATTTTGGCTTTACATTGAGATGATATCGGTTCATGAGTTCTCTATCAGTTTAAAACATCTTTGAGTATATGATCCTCCAAACGTTTAGATTGTATCTGCACTGAAGAGACATAACTTATCGAAATGCGCATATGCAGAAATTAAATTCACAGTAATTTCGGTTTTTAGTTATTTAAGAACTTAATTGTGCCAAGATAAAAACCCGGTAAATAATAAAAACAAAATGTTGAAACAAGCAAACAATAGCTTTAAACAGTTTCAGTCTACGGCTTCCAGTGGTAGTTACATGATTGAACCAGGAGATTCGGCCTTTTTCAGCTATTTGCTTAAAATTTAACCACAGGGATATATTTCAACTGCGTCCATAAGCGCACGTTTTGCGTAAATAGTAATAGTTTATCAGAAGTTAGAGCGAATATGTCCTAAATTCACAGCACAAATATTGCTTATTGTAACGCAGAGCGTTACAGATGTCCCCCAAACGAACTCTGTTAATGTTTTCCACCGTTTCCATGCCAACAGCAGCATTTATGATATTTCTAAGACTAAACCTTTCATCCAATTGAAGCACTGAATTTTCCTGCTTTTTTCCATTTCCATGGCAATGGCAGTTATCTAAAAAAATTTGAGGCTTAATATCATTCTACACATGTCAAACAACCCTCCCGTAAAATTTCATGGCAACAGTCACCATTTTGAAAATTTTAAGACCAAAAATTATTCCTATGCATGCTAGGCAACCTTCCTGTAAAATTTCATCTAATTCTGAGCACTTTGAATTTCCCCGCCTTTTTTCTGTTTCCATGGCAACGGTTGCCATTATGAAATTTTTTAGACCAAAAATCAATTCTATGCATGCACGGCAATTGTCCTGTAAAATTCCATCCAATTTTCAGCACTTTGAATTTTCCCGCCTTTTTTCTGTTTCAATGGCAATGGTCGCCATTTTTAGAAAATTTTAAGACCAAATATCAATTCTATGCATGCTAGGCAACCTTCCTGTAAAATTTCATCCAACTCTGAGCACTTTGAATTGTCCCGCCTTTTTTCTGTTTCCATGGTGAATAAAGGGATATGGAGTAAATGCACATGAGACAAAGTCTCTACAAATACATGGTAAAAAAACAAGCAAAGGAACAACGCTGTTATTGTTGTTCTTCATCTTGAAGTCACCATGAGGCCTTCAACAATGAGCTTTGCTCATACCTCATAGTAAGTTCAAGACGGCCCCTAGCACCGGTTTAAGCGGAATTCTTTGCTAATTGTCGAGCAACGCTACATCCATGTCTTTCTTGGTCATGGGTGCGGGATTGTCAACAAACAAAACACTGACGTAACTGGGCAGCCATCTTGAAAATGGCAGCCATTTTGAAATTTTGTTTTGGTGGAGGCACCACTTCATAAGGTGATCCAACTTTGTACCAAATATGAATGAATTCTGCCCAGGCAGCTCTGAGAACGAAGCCGGACAAAAATCATTGGAAGAAAGAAAGTGGAATAATAATAACAAGTAATTACTGTGTTCGCAGAGCGAAACACAAAAGTCTCCCAAACGAACTCCCATATCTGGCACCCCTTCTGGTAAATTCAAAAATCAATTCTATGCATGCTAGGCAACATTCCTGTCAAATTTCATCCAATTCTGAGCATTTTGAATTTTCCTGCTTTTTTTCGGTTTCCATTGCAACGGTCGCCATTTTGGAAATTTTGAGACCAAAAATCAATTCTATGCATCCCAGGCAACCTTCTTGTCAAATTTCATCCAATTCTGAGCATTTTGAATTTTCCCGCCTTTTTTCGGTTTCCATAGCAACGGTCGCCATTTTGAAAATTTTAAGACCAAAATTCAATTCTATGCATACTAGGCAATCTTCCTGCCAAATTTTATCCAATTTGGAGCACTTTGAATTTTCCCGCCTTTTTTCCGTTTCCATGGCAACGGTCGCCATTTTGGAAATTCCGAGACCAGATGGCACATCTACTCTACCAGCATATGAAGTTTCATGAGGTTACGGTCAAAGGTTTTCGAGATATGTCCCGGACAAAAATTTTACGCCGGAAGAACAAGAAGAAAAAGAAGAATAACTAGATTTGCAATTGCAAGCAATAGCTGATGTCGCCCCTGACAGCCAATTGGATGGTTCAAGCTTGTTCGTGGCATCAAAATCTACCTAGAAATCAAATTTCGTTGAAATCCGACAAAGTTGAAAATTTTACGTATTCTGGCGGCCATCTTGGAAAAGGCGGCCATGTTGAAAAAAAATTCCTTGCATACATCTCTCCAGATAGTGATCCAACTTTGTACCAAATATGAATTAATTCTGTTGAAGCATACATGTGTAACTGAGAAAATTTCAATTTTTGTTAAAACTGGACGAATTTCGAATTTTTCGTATTTTGGTAGCCATTTTGAAAATGGCGGTCGCTTTGAAAAAAATCTTCCTCCCATGCACCCCTCCAGGTAGTGATCCAACTTTGTACCAAATATGAATGATTTCTGTCCTGGCATCATTGAGATATAAGCCGGACAAAAAGAGGTGGAAGAAAGAAACAATAATAATGAATAATAATAATAATAATAGTAGAGAAACGGACCAAAAACAATATGTCGTCCCGACTACGTCTGGGGCGACATAATAATAATTAAAAGGACAATTGTTCAGAGAACAATTGCAAGGTCTTTCCCAGTCAATGTTGTGTTTAATGTTATGTTTTGTCATGTCACATGTTCAAAATCATCTTCATGAGACGCACATTGTCTCCAATATATTAGAGTAGCCATTTCTAATCGTTTTAAAGATTTTACGATTAGAAAACCTAAAATTTGGCTATGACCTTGACCGATGACCTTGATGACCTTTTACCTTGGAATCAAATTGAAGGTCTCTTCTTACTGATTAATTTGATATGTTACATGACCATACTATCTGTAAAGGTTAAAAAACCTATTTCTGAAACGCGTCAAGGGCAATAACTCTTCAGGGAGTCATCGGAGAGCTTCAGTTCAAATGAGACAAATGTAGCCCTTGGCATGATGAACATTTTTGCGACTATACTTTTTCAGCCATCTATTACGGTTTCCGAGTTCATCTGATAACAAGGTCAAAGGTCAAGGTCAAAGGTCACCGATGACTTTCAACCTGGTACTCAAATTGAAGGTCTTTTCATGCTGATCACTTTAAACATATATGTTTACTATATTATCTGTAAGCGTTTAAAAGTTATTCGCAAAAAACCGATTTACCGAAACGCGTCAAGGGCTATAACTCAAAAACGGTTCATCGCAGAGTTTTTGTTCAATTGAACAAAATATAGATCTTAATGAGAGGAACA